>JAOTOM010003645.1:0-172836 GCA_034440615.1 Ashinkailepas kermadecensis
CAGCGTCAGTGCCGGTCAGATATTGTGACGAGTGTGACGGGACATTGGGTGCAACGTCAGCGTCAGCGTCAGTGTCAGTCAGCGATATTGTGACGAGTGTGACGGGACATTGGGTGCAACGTCAGCGTCAGCGTCAGTGTCAGTGCCAGTCAGATATTGTGACGAGTGTGACGGGACATTGGGCATAACGTCGGCGTCACACGTCAGCGCTAGTGTCGACCAACTCCAAAACCCTGACCCATGTTCGCGCCGTGCAGAATCACCTTCTGCGGCCTGACGATGAAGAACTACGTCATCTCCAATGTGTCTGCCAAGTCGCACACGACCATCAAGTACATGATGAAGATGCTGTCGTCCAGCAGCGAGACCGTCATATTCATGCTGCTGGGCGTGGCCACTGTGCACAACCATCACGAGTGGAACACCTACTTCGTGCTATTTACCCTGCTCTTCTGCTCCCTCTTCCGCGCCATCGGTGAGTTATCATGCTACCCAATGTGATGGTTGGCATAACATAGCAGTTTGTCGTAACATGTAACAGTTGATCATACCATGGATTTAAATTTTCTGATCCAATCGAACTCGGATGCATGCAGGTCGATCAGTATCCCGCCAAAATGCGTCAAGGACGAGGTTGGTAACCTGTATCCGATCCGCTTGGATACAATTGATTTGCTACGACAATCAGAGCAACTTGAGCACCTAGATCCTAAAGAGTAACGTTATCCGTGACGATAGGAGTGTCCATGGTCATGTCATATATTTGCATAACTTCAAAGTTATGGTTGTTTTCTTCATACTTTCAGAGTTATCATGGACTAACCTACGGTATTTTTTATGTGGGTTCCATAGTTTCTGAGATTCTGTGGGCGGAATTCGCCCACCTTCCCTTCCCCCCCCCTCCTCCCAGCCGAGCAAGGGACGATCTGAGGTGCGGCCGCCGGCTGGTTAAGTATGACCCAAGCCGCGTAGCAACTATAGTTAGTTGGACATATTTAGCATATCCGCGAATTGTTTATCTTCGTAATCAGGTAATCAGGACTTATTTATCTATCATATAATTTTTTTTATTCTTTACATTTCGTAGAAATCGCATATAAGGAAATGGATTTTCCGAGACGACTTGGCCGCATATCGAAATGGCGGACATCGTGACGATGAGCCGGAGTGGTGCGATTCCACACCTTATGTCGATCAATGTGAATATATAAACAAGTTAATGGAGACAGCGCAAGAAGACGTACACAAAATATGACATATCAGTAAAAATCCGTAGGTATATCGGCGATTCCAGGAAAAAATCACCAATGCATACTCACCAGACCCGCCCCGATGTCGACTAAAATGGGTGCCTGTGGTTATCGTTGGCCCAGATAACGATTCTGATATTATGTTTTACCTTTCTGGGACATAACGGGCATTAGTTACAGGTGGTCGGAATTTTTGGTCACTGAAGAAGTGCATATGCACTTCTTGCACATACAATTTTTTACTATATGTATAGAAAATAAATTTATGTTTTTTAATGTTAGCAATTAGCATACCAAACGTACACCTCATTTGATAGAGGAGGACCTATCCAATGCAGTAAAAAAACAGTTGTAATATTCTGAGGTCAACTTTCAGTTGTGCTAACTCGTGACAGTGTAATGACCTCGTAACTTTTTGAAAAGGGCTTTTTATTTTGTATTTCTTCACGGAACAATGTGTCATTAATTGTCAAACTGCTGGCGTCAATCTTTTTTTAGCGGACTCCATATTAGGTCACTGAGGTGAAATGTCAGGGCCTGACCTAACCTCTAGACAGTGTTATTTTGCGTGACTATGAGCATAGCTGATATGGGTGTTGTTCCAAAGCTGTTCGCTCATAGAACACGATGGTGATATTCTGAAGTATGTCAGGGGTCAGAGAGATCACATATTGGCCATTGATCTGGCCTCGAAATGGTGGCTTTGCGTGCATTGCAGAATATGACCAAAAAGAGCCTCATTTTAAGGAACTCTTCTCATAGACCAAGATAGTCACACATGGTAACAGAGACCACAGAGGTCACACCTGGGTCAGTGACTTTACTTCAAAGTGAAAGTTTTACATGCATTATAGAAGATATTTGATGTGAATTTCATTGAAAACAGTTTTTTTCAGAGAGCACGGCAGTGCCAAATCCTGTTATGAGGTCACAGAGGTCACACAGGTATACACGTTGACCTAACCTTGAATTTAACATTTGCTTTTAATGAAGGTGGTGGAATATTGGCGTTATGTATTTATTCAAATTGAGTAATGGTATGATTAATATGCAATGGTGTCAATAAGTGCGTTGTAATGCGGATTGGTAAAAGATGATGTTATGTTTGATGAAATGTGATGCTATATTGATGTGGCGTGCTGCTATATTGATGTGGCGTGATGGTGGGATTGATGTGATGTAAAAATGGACAATAATTGAGGCAAAACACTACCGTAGTTGATGTTGGTGCCTGCTGTGTCTGTCGAATAACCAGTGACGTCACGTGGCGTCACTGGTGAGAACGTCCGATCGACCGAGCCGCCCGCCTACCGCAGTGATAAATTATTTCTGAAATAGGGTGGAGTATACCACTTTCTGAACACTCAATCGACATCCTTCCCCAAGAAGTATTGACATCCTGCTCCTTGATGCATGCTTATGAAGTCCTTGTGTCTCCTTTCGAACAGTATCTCGTTTATACGTAGCATGTGCATGCTCTTGACAAGGAATGGTGATACGCGAACATTTCGCAATGCAATTTCTGGTAAAGGGATTACCTATAATGTGATATGGCACACAATAGCAGTTTATGGTACAGTTGGTTGGTTCATTATTGGCTTCACGACACGTCGACCGTTGAGTCATGTATTTATGGCACAGTTATTATTCTCCCTATCCCGAATATAGCTCTTCTCAAATTATGAATATCAAAACAAATGATAAAGGTACAGTCATAAGTACCTACACCTTTGGCCAATTTTGAGTCTGAAAGACATCAAAAGCATTTTAAACGACACTAATTCCATGGGAAATTTGGACATCCTACTGTGCTCGTTTCGACATCTCACACCTAACGAAAGACCATTATTTTAACCCTGGCCTGCCGCAGGTGTGCTGATCCTGGCCGGCCTGGCCAATCGGCTGCGCGTGCACCAGATCGCCGGCGTGGAGAAGTTCGTCATGATGTACGGCGGTCTGCGTGGCGCCGTGGCGTTCGCGCTCGTGCTGCTCATCGACCCCCACCACGTGCCGCAACAGCAGATGTTCCTCACCACCACCATCACAGTGGTCTACTTCACCGTCTTCGTGCAGGTCGGCGCGGCGTGTCGGTCGGGGAGGTTGTCGTTGGTGGGTGGGTGGGGGTGGCGCGGGTTGGGTGGGTGAGGTTGGCGTGGGGTGGGTGGGTGAGGTTGGCGTGGGGTGGGTGGGTGAGGTTGGCGCGGGGTGGGTGGGTGAGGTTGGCGTGGGGTGGGTGGGTGAGGTTGGCGCGGGGTGGGTGGGTGAGGTTGGCGCGGGGTGAGTGGGTGAGGTTGGCGCGGGGTGGGTGGGTGAGGTTGGCGCGGGGTGAGTGGGTGAGGTTGGCGCGGGGTGGGTGGGTGAGGTTGGCGTGGGGTGGGTGTGTGAGGTTGGCGTGGGGGTGGGTGGGTAATGTTGGCGTGGGGTGGGTGGGTGAGGTTGGCGCGGGGTGGGTCGGAGAGGTCGACACGGGATAGGTTGGAGAAGAGGTTGGCACATGGTGGGTTGACGAAGATGGCGCGAGGTGGGTTAATTAAGATGTTATGGGATGGGTTGATAAGCTTGACGTAGGTGGGTGAGTAAGGTTGGCGTGGGATAGGTTGGCGAGGTTGGCGCGGGGCAGGATGGAGAGATCGACACAGGGTGGGTCGATGGAGATGTTATGGGGTGGGTTGATAAGGTTGACGTAGGTGGGTGGGTAAGGTTGGCGTGGGGTGGGTCAGTGAGGTTGGCACGAGGCCGGTCGGGAACGTTGACGGAGGATGGGACGATGGGTGTGGCGTGGGGTGGGTCGGGGGAGGGGGGAGGGGGTCGCATTGGTTCGGATTAAGGTGTGAGGTGTGGTCTAATCGGGTCGTGTCGGGTCGGGTCGGGTTTGGCCTGGTTGGGTGTTGGGTGTGATTGGGTGGGTTAGGTCAGATCTGGTTGGTAGGGTCGGGTCGGGTCGGGCCGGGTCGTGTCGGGCCGGGTCAGGTTTGACCTGGTTCGGTGTTCGGTGACATTGGGTGGGTCAGGTCAGATCGAGTTGTGTAGGGTCTGGTCGGGTCGTGTTCGACTGGTTAAGGTCATGTGGTGTCAGCTAAGCCAGGTGAATACCACCTGAAATTTATCGCTTCGTTCCGGAATTGAAGTGCCGTTTTTATCCCACCACCCAGCTATGAAATAGCCAAGGCGAATATCCTGCTGTTGTAAGAGCCATAAACATATAACACGACATTCAAAAGCCGAGCTCAGCTAAATTGAATATACTTCTTGGAGACACTAACTGCATTGTTGAATACGATGTATAATGTTGTGCATGTGTGGATAAGCTGACCTTCAACATCCATCCAATGATCGATAATTGCATGGCCCCCTGATTGTATCCGGACAGCCGCGTCTCTCCAGCCCTGAGGCGTTCCGACCGACGCCGCCGGCATCGTCGAACATCTCCACCTGATGGCCGGTTTCGAAATCTGTGCGGCTCTCTGTCGCTGGGGAGGTGTCCGGGGCGTGTAGCACCAATGGCCAATCAGGATCTGCAGTCCAGCGGGCCGGTCTGCACGGCCGTCCCCTGCGGCACGGATGTGGCGGCGGTCACAGTACCGTCCCCGCGGCACGGATGTGGCGGCGGTCACAGTGCCATCCTCGCGGCACAGATGTGGCGGCGGTCACAGTCCCAGTGCCGTCCCCGCGGCACGGATGTGGCGGCGGTCACAGTCCCAGTGCCGTCCCCGCTGCACGGATGTGGCGGCAGTCACAGTGGTGCCGTCCCCGCGGCACGGATGTGGCGGCGGTCACAGTGCCGTCCCCGCGGCACGGATGTGGCGGCGGTCACAGTGCCGTCCCCGCGGCACGGATGTGGCGGCGGTCACAGTCCCAGTGCCGTCCCCGCGGCACGGATGTGGCGGCGGTCACAGTCCCAGTGCCGTCCCCGCGGCACGGATGTGGCGGCGGTCACAGTGCCGTCCCCGCGGCACGGATGTGGCGGCGGTCACAGTCCCAGTGCCGTCCCCGCGGCACGGATGTGGCGGCGGTCACAGTCCCAGTGCCGTCCCCGCGGCACGGATGTGGCGGCGGTCACAGTCCCAGTGCCGTCCCCGCGGCACGGATGTGGCGGCGGTCACAGTGCCGTCCCCGCGGCACGGATGTGGCGGCGGTCACAGTCCCAGTGCCGTCCCCGCGGCACGGATGTGGCGGCGGTCCCAGTGCCGTCCCCGCGGCACGGATGTGGCGGCGGTCACAGTGCCGTCCCCGCGGCACGGATGTGGCGGCGGTCACAGTGCCGTCCCCGCGGCACGGATGTGGCGGCGGTCACAGTCCCAGTGCCGTCCCCGCGGCACGGATGTGGCGGCGGTCACAGTCCGTCGCCACCCATCCGGACCAGCCAACCCTCTCAGATGCAATGTGAACTTTGCAAATGCTTGGGGAGCCCCCTGGAATGATGACGTCCGTGGTGTTGCAGTTCCGATATTCGGGCGCCGGGCTGCATGAGCCGTGACGCGACGTGTGACACGTGTCCTGCGCCACACGTGACGGGCGTTTTGGATGCTGGTGTGACCTTTTCGTATTTCAGCCGCATGACCTTTCCAGACAAATGCGCACGTCTGCCGCGGATCGAACCGCTGTCCTTGAGTGACCTTGAGTGACCGTGGCCCGTCGAATGGCCGCAGGGCATGACAATCAAGCCGCTGGTGGAGAAGCTGGGCGTCAAGCGCTCCAACAAGCGCAAGCTCACCATGAACGAGCGGATCCACGAACGATCGCTGGATCACATAATGGCGGGCATTGAGGACATCGTGGGTCACCCTGGCCGGTACTACCTGCGTGACATGTAAGGACATCGGGCGCTGCACACAATCTGTACACCATAGCCTGACATCGGGCGCCGCACACAATCTGTACACCATAGCCTGACATCGGGCGCCGCACACAATCTGTACACCATAGCCTGACATCGGGCGCCGCATACAATCTGTACACCATAGCCTTACATCGGGCGCCGCACACAATCTGTACACCATAGCCCGACATCGGGCGCCGCATACAATCTGTACACCATAGCCTGACATCGGGCGCCGCACACAATCTGTACACCATAGCCTGACATCGGGCGCCGCACACAATCTGTACACCATAGCCTGACATCGGGCGCCGCACACAATCTGTACACCATAGCCTGACATCGGGCGCCGCATACAATCTGTACACCATAGCCTGACATCGGGCGCCGCACACAATCTGTACACCATAGCCCGACATCGGGCGCCGCATACAATCTGTACACCATAGCCTGACATCGGGCGCCGCACACAATCTGTACACCATAGCCTGACATCGGGCGCCGCACACAATCTGTACACCATAGCCTTACATCGGGCGCCGCCCACAATCTGTACACCATAGCCTTACATCGGGCGCCGCACACAATCTGTACACCATAGCCTGACATCGGGCGCCGCACACAATCTGTACACCATAGCCTGACATCGGGTGCCGCACACAATCTGTACACCATAGCCTGACATCGGGCGCCGCACACAATCTGTACACCATAGCCTGACATCGGGCGCCACACACAATCTGTACACCATAGCCTGACATCGGGCGCCGCACACAATCTGTACACCATAGCCTGACATCGGGTGCCGCACACAATCTGTACACCATAGCCTGACATCGGGCGCCGCATACAATCTGTACACCATAGCCTGACATCGGGCGCCGCACACAATCTGTACACCATAGCCGGACATCGGGCGCCGCACACAATATGTACACCATAGCCTGACATCGGGCGCCGGACACAATCTGTACACCATAGCCTGACATCGGGCGCCGCATACAATCTGTACACCATAGCCTGACATCGGGCGCCGCACACAATCTGTACACCATAGCCTTACATCGGGCGCCGCACACAATCTACACACCATAGCCTGACATCGGGCGCTGCACACAATCTGTACACCATAGCCTGACATCGGGCGCCGCACACAATCTGTACACCATAGCCTGACATCGGGCGCCGCATACAATCTGTACACCATAGCCTTACATCGGGCGCTGCACACAATCTGTACACCATAGCCTTACATCGGGCGCCGCACACAATCTACACACCATAGCCTGACATCGGGCGCCGCACACAATCTGTACACCATAGCCTGACATCGGGCGCCACACACAATCTGTACACCATAGCCTTACATCGGGCGCCGTACACAATCTACACACCATAGCCTGACATCGGGCGCCGCACACAATCTGTACACCATAGCCTGACATCGGGCGCCGCACACAATCTGTACACCATAGCCTTACATCGGGCGCCGCACACAATCTGTACACCATAGCCTGACATCGGGCGCCGCACACAATCTGTACACCATAGCCTTACATCGGGCGCCGCACACAATCTACACACCATAGCCTTACATCGGGCGCCGCACACAATCTGTACACCATAGCCTGACATCGGGCGCCGCACACAATCTGTACACCATAGCCTTACATCGGGCGCCGCACACAATCTGTACACCATAGCCTGACATCGGGCGCCGCACACAATCTGTACACCATAGCCTGACATCGGGCGCCGCACACAATCTGTACACCATAGCCTTACATCGGGCGCCGCACACAATCTGTACACCATAGCCTGACATCGGGCGCCGCACACAATCTGTACACCATAGCCTGACATCGGGCGCCGCACACAATCTGTACACCATAGCCTGACATCGGGCGCCGCACACAATCTGTACACCATAGCCTGACATCGGGCGCCGCACACAATCTGTACACCATAGCCTGACATCGGGCGCCGCACACAATCTGTACACCATAGCCTGACATCGGGCGCCGCACACAATCTGTACACCATAGCCTGACATCGGGCGCCGCACACAATCTGTACACCATAGCCTGACATCGGGCGCCGCACACAATCTGTACACCATAGCCTGACATCGGGCGCCGCACACAATCTGTACACCATAGCCTGACATCGGGCGCCGCACACAATCTGTACACCATAGCCTGACATCGGGCGCCGCACACAATCTGTACACCATAGCCTGACATCGGGCGCCGCACACAATCTGTACACCATAGCCTGACATCGGGCGCCGCACACAATCTGTACACCATAGCCTGACATCGGGCGCCGCATACAATCTGTACACCATAGCCTGACATCGGGCGCCGCACACAATCTGTACACCATAGCCTGACATCGGGCGCCGCACACAATCTGTACACCATAGCCTGACATCGGGCGCCGCACACAATCTGTACACCATAGCCTTACATCGGGCGCCGCACACAATCTGTACACCATAGCCTGACATCGGGCGCCGCATACAATCTGTACACCATAGCCTTACATCGGGCGCCGCACACAATCTGTACACCATAGCCTGACATCGGGCGCCGCACACAATCTGTACACCATAGCCTTACATCGGGCGCCGCACACAATCTGTACACCATAGCCTGACATCGGGCGCCGCACACAATCTACACACCATAGCCTGACCGTACATGTTTGCTTAGCTTGATCGTACACTTGCATAGCCAACCGTACCCACCGTATGTGATCAACAACTAAATGTCTTCTTCATTTGCACACACACACACATGCACGCACGCACGCGCGCACACACACACACGGCTTAACACGCACATATGGGCACACGTATACGTATACGTATATGTGCGTGCACACGCAGAAACATACTCATGTGCACAATGTATACACAAATGCATGTATCTATGCATGATAAATAAACATATGGAGCGACGCTTAGTGATAGGATGCTGCGAATTTGCTAGCGATGTGAGTTATGGGTGCTGCTATGTTATGATATGGTTGCGTAAAGATGTGTGGTCAATGTGATAACCTAGACATAATAATTAGATAATATGGAAACGTAATCTTTGCAAAGATTAACATGATACCAGGGGCAAAAATACAACATTATTTATGATATTAACAATACGAAGATTAATAATGGTGATGACATTGGGAACGATGTTAAGTTTGTAGACGCTATAACCATATTATATTTAGGTTTTAGCAGCTATAACCATACGATGTTAAAATTGTGCGACCTATGACCATATGATGTTTTGATTTTTGCAGCTATGACCAAATGATGTCAATGTTGTAGCGGCTATAACCATTTGTGAAGGTCGAAGCAGCTAAAACCATATGTTCATGTTGTAGCGTCTATAGCCATATGTTAATGCTGCGGTAGCATAACCATCTGATGTTGAGGTTGTAGTAGCTATAGCCACATGCATCATTACAAGGATTGTCACTGGTGCTAAATGTGTGCATTTTAGTTTGACTTTTTCTTTAATTTTGACCGAGTGCGCATCGGTGTGGCTTGAAAGAATTAGGTCCATCAAAATTATCGCGTGCCGCCGAAACGTTCAGCCCAACACCTGGCTGCTGGCTGAAATTCAGTGGCAATATTTTAGCCGGAACCTGGCGCTCCGCGAAAGTTCCGAAATAGCTGCCGCTCTCGGGGGTCCCCAGCCTCATTGAGTCAGATGCCGCTTTCGGGGGTCCCCAGTCTCATTGAGTCAGCTCACTCTCTCGGGGGTTTCCACCCTCATTGAGTCAGCTGCCGCTCTCGGGGGTCCCCAGTCTCATTGAGTCAGCTGCCAGCTGACCCTCTCAATCTGGGGATAAATAAGAGCACGAATGGCAGCTGAAACTGTGTCGTCCTCGGACGGGGCAGATGAAAGGCCAGCGTCGCACCAGCTGAACGGCTGGCTCGGTGGTATGGATTATTACAGCCGCTAACCTGGAGGAATATTAGTCTGCTATTTGCGTTCCGTTCCAGCACATGGGCTTGTTAACTTAGTTGTTCCTATTAGCGATTAGTGTCGTTCCATAAAAGTGAGAAAACAATTATTCCAGTGCGAGGTAGCGAGCCCGTCCTCATTTCCATACACTTTACCATCCCCATCACCATCTCCATCGCCATGCACTTCCCCATCCTCATCCCATACATTTCCCCATCCTCATCTCCATATGCTTCCCCGTACTCATTCCCACGCACTTCCCCATCCTTAGCCCATACAGTTCCCCTCCGCAATTCCCTGGATTATATCTGTCTCCTCCTTTGTGTTTCGTCTCTGCCTGAGTCTCCGCCTTAATTTCCGTTTCTGCACCTGGTTCCCTTTTCATCGCTGCTTCCGTTTCATTTATGTTCTCCGTTTCTATGCGTCCCCACGCGTGTGGTGTTGCTGCTGTTGCTGCTGTTCCACACGCGGTGCCCGGTTCTCAGGGCTGTCCCCCGTTTCTGCCACTGACCCCAGTCGTTGTGCCGCACCACGTTCTGTCGCAGGTTTAAGTACTTCAACCACAAGTATCTGCGGCCATTGCTGACGCACGAGGACACCACTCGCGACCCCAAGATCATGGAGACCTTCAGCAAGCTGGCCCTCAAGGACGCCATGAAGTCGGCCGTCGATGACGTCATCAACGGCGGACAGAAGGGCAGTCGCGATCGCATGCACTCGTCGCCGTCCTGGGGCGACATCATCCGGGACAACTCGTGAGTGCGCCCTCCGATGGCCGGCGTATTCAACCATCAGTCAGCTACTGTTTGAAATGGCACGACGGGCCAAGCAGCGTTCGCGCTCGCCTTTTAATGTCACATGGTTACATTAGACTATGAAACAGTATTTTACGTAACGGTGGGCACGGTTTGTTGGTACGGTGAGTATCTGTGCCTGGAAGTTCCCTGTGACATGGGCACGGTGCGGGCGGTTGTGCCACATTGCTATCAAAGTGCGCACATTTCATTATAAATATCAAAACGTTTATGATTTTAATCAGTTGATAAGTCGAGGCAGGATGGTGAAAATCACGTCAGTTGAGGATAATTAACTGCACTATCGCTCAACGCAATGCTTTTTGACAAGGCTTTGCAGCGGGAGAAAACTGATCAGATGTTCACCGACGAATTTTGGGTAATGGCTGTATTCTTCTTCGACGGTAAAGTGACGGTCAAAAATATGTGACAAGATGGTAAAATTTACATCAGTCGACAGGTAATTAACTGCATTATCACGCAATGGCATGTCTATTTTTTAACAGGGCAACGAAATGCCAGAAAGCTAGTCAGATGTTCGCCACTGGAACATGGAATAATGAAGAACATGGAATATGTGCCCACCACAACATGGAATATGTGCCCACCACAGTCATATTCAGCAGTAGAATGACGGTCCGGAAATCGCGTGAATGAGGGTGAAACATACCTGAAATAAAAGGTAGTGGTATGCACTAGTTTTCCGCTACATGTTTTTTAAATAACGCCTTGGATTGCGTAGTTTTGTTTTTAAATAAATGCATGTATGTTAGCATCTTAGTTTATGTTACGTCCGATGCGTGGCGCTAGTGACCAGTCCGCGCTTGGCGCGTAGCGAACCGTAAATAGTACGTACACATCAGTGCAACAACCCCGCGCGTGCAAATATGCGCCTGTGGCCGGCCAGCTCCAGGTGCTGCTGACCTTTACACATGCCGCACGGGCTGGTGGTAATGGGCTGCCGCATCAGCACCTGCCATGACGATGGAGTGGCCCGGAGAGCAGAGGCATCGGTACGGGGGAGCCGGCTGGTGGCCGGCAGCCAAGCCAAGCGAATGCTTAACGAGCGTGTCTCAGCTCTGAAACTGGACAACCTAGGCGATACCGAGCAGCACATTAAAGGACATCTCTTCTGGCGGATAATGCTGCAGCTGCGCACCGCTCCTTGCGGCGGGTAGTGCTGCGAGGAAAATTCGGCGCGAAGTAAATCACTGTAAATGTTTTTTTTTTTTTTTTTTAAGTTTTGTCAGTGCTAAGTTAGCATCTTCCTTCTCAGGAGAGTCATTCGACGCTTCAGCTTGTCAGGTGGTGAGACGTCAATGTCTTGTCAGGTGGTGAGACGTCAATGTCTTGTCAGGTGGTGATACGTCAATGTCTTGTCAGGTGGTGGACGTCAATGTCTTGTCAGGTGGTGAGACGTCAATGTCTTGTCAGGTGGTGAGACGTCAATGTCTTGTCAGGTGGTGGACGTCAATGTCTTGTCGGTGGTGAGCACTTAATTGGGTGATTTATAATTATTCTGCTCACGCTAAAGTGAACAGCAATCCCACTACCAAAGAGCTGTCTGTTTTTACTATGGAATCGGCGTCTCTAGGCGCTGTAAACTTGGCCAGACTACTCTGACAGGTGCTGCGAAGTCGGTAGTAGCACGAGTTGAGATGTGGGTAACTCGGCCACACTACTCTGACAGGTGCTGCGGAGTCGGTAGCAGCACGAGTTGAGATGTGGGTAACTCGGCCACACTACTCTGACAGGTGCTGCGGAGTCGGTAGCAGCACGAGTTGAGATGTGGGTAACTCGGCCACACTACTCCGACAGGTGCTGCGGAGTCGGTAGCAGCACGAGTTGAGAGGTGGGTACGTCACCTGACGCCAGTGTACCGCCTTCCGCAGCAACTGGAACCTGTCCCGGCTGGACAGCACCTACATGCCCGACATGAACGAGCTGCGGTACAACCCGTCCATGAAGGACCTCAACGACGCCACCATCCACCATCTGCTCACGGACGACCAGATGCAGCCATACTATCGGGTATGTGCCCACCACAGGGAACAGATCCAGCGGAGGAGAAATTCCCACCGCAGGGACGGACAACAACCAGATGCAGCCATACTACCGGGTATGTGCCCACCACAGGGAACAGATCCAGCGGAGGAGAAATTCCCACCGCAGGGAGGAACAGACCAGCGGGAATGCCCACCGCAGGGACGGACAACAACCAGATGCGCCATACTACCGGGTATGTGCCCACCACGGGAACAGATCCAGCGAGGAGAATTCCACCGCAGGGACGGACAACAACCAGATGCAGCCATACTACCGGGTATGTGCCCACCACGGGGAACAGATCCAGCGGGAGAAATTCCCACCGCAGGGACGGACAACAACCAGATGCAGCCATACTACCTGGTATGTGCCCACCACGGGAACAGATCCAGCGAGGAGAAATTCCCACCGCAGGGACGGACAACAACCAGTGCAGCCATACTACCGGGTATGTGCCCACCACAGGGAACAGATCCAGCAGAGGAGAAATTCCCACCGCAGGGACGGACAACAACCAGATGCGCCATACTACCGGGTATGTGCCCACCACGGGAACAGATCCAGCAGAGGAGAAATTCCCACCGCAGGGACGGACAACAACCAGATGCAGCCATACTACCGGGTATGTGCCCACCACAGGGAACAGATCCAGCGGAGGAGAAATTCCCACCGCAGGGACGGACAACAACCAGATGCAGCCATACTACCGGGTATGTGCCCACCACAGGGAACAGATCCAGCGGAGGAGAAATTCCTACCGCAGGGACGGACAACAACCAGATGCAGCCATACTACCGGGTATGTGCCCACCACAGGGAACAGATCCAGCGGAGGAGAAATTCCTACCGCAGGGACGGACAACAACCAGATGCAGCCATACTACCGGGTATGTGCCCACCACAGGGAACAGATCCAGCGGAGGGGAAATGCCCACCGCAGGGACGGTCAACAACCAGATGCAGCCATACTACCGGGTATGTGCCCACCACAGGGAACAGATCCAGCGGAGGAGAAATGCCCACCGCAGGGACGGACAACAACCAGATGCAGCCATACTACCGGGTATGTGCCCACAACAGGGAACAGATCCAGCGGAGGAGAAATGCCCACCGCAGGGACGGACAACAACCAGATGCAGCCATACTACCGGGTATGTGCCCACCACAGGGAACAGATCCAGCGGAGGAGAAATTCCCACCGCAGGGACGGACAACAACCAGATGCAGCCATACTACCGGGTATGTGCCCACCACAGGGGAAATGTCCAACAGAGGAGAAATTTCCACTGCAGGGTAAATACGGACCATGGAGTAAATATCTACTACCGGGTAAATACTGACCATGGAGAGATATCCAGCAAGGTGAAATAGCTATCATCGCGAGCAAATACCCAAGAGTATAATTATCCACCATATAGGAAATAACCACCACCACAGGGAATTCCACCACAGGGGAAATATCCAGCATGGGGAAATGCCTGCCACAGAGGAGATGTCCACCACCATGGGAATATCCATGACTGTAGGTACCTGCCACCGGTCACATATCTACCATCGGAATAATATTCATATAGGAATACCCATCATCAGGAAATGCTCATCACCAGGGAAATGTCCCCTACCGTGTAAATATCAACCGCGGCGGAAACATCCGCACGTGGTAATATGTCCGCCGTGGAGGAAGCACACACAACTGGGGATATTGCCACCTCCGGAAAAAATGTCCACCACTGTTGGAATATCCACATCTGACGAAATTCCTACCACCGGCGAAATATCCACATCTGAAGAAATGCCTACCACTGGCGAAACATCCACATCTAAAGAAATTCCTACCATCGGCGAAAAATTCACCTCCCGTGAAATGTCCACCGCGGTGATAGGTCGCTTATTTTCTGAAAAGTGAACGCATGACGCATGTTCCACACGTATCGCATTGCAGAGCCAGTCCAGAGAAGAAAGCAATTCGCAGAAGTTTACGAAAATGACATGGTTCGGACACGACCAGGCGAAAACGTTCCAGCAGGAATCTAACTTCTTTAAAGTTCACTGGTTATGACTGCGAACGTTCCAGCAGCAATTCAAGTTCAAGTTATTTATTATATCAAGTTATTATTTCGAGTTCACTGGTATTGACAGCGAACGTTTTAACAGCAATCCAACTTACTTCAAGTTCACTGGCTATGACTGCGAACGAAAATAGATACTTTTGAGTGACGATACAAGACTTCTTGAGACCAAACAGTCGTCTATCGCCCGCGCTGTGAAGCTGGGGTATTTGTCTATGTATGTCAGGCTATGGTGGCGAGGCGGGACATTATCTCCCCAGTGTGTGTGTCCGGCTATATTGGCCAGGCGGGACATGATCCCCCAGGTGTGTGTCAGGCTATGGTGGCGAGGCGGGACAGGTCGGCTGGCGGCGACATTATCCCTCCAGTGTGTGTCAGGCTATGGTGGCGAGGCGGGACAGGTCGGCTGGCGGCGACATGATCTCCCCGTGTGTGTCCGGCTATAGTGGCCAGGCGGGACATGGTCTCCCAGTGTGTGTCCGGCTATAATGGCCAGGCGGGACATGATCCCCCAGTGTGTGTCAGGCTATAGTGGCGAAGCGGGACGAGTCGGCTGGCGGCGACATTATCCCTCCAGTGTGTGTCCGGCTATAGTGGCGAGGCGGGACGGGTCGGCTGGCGGCGACATTATCTCCCCAGGTGTGTCAGGCTATGGTGGCGAGGCGGGACAGGTCGGCTGGCGGCGACATTATCCCTCCAGTGTGTGTCAGGCTATGGTGGCGAGGCGGGACAGGTCGGCTGGCGGCGACATTATCCCTCCAGTGTGTGTCAGGCTATGGTGGCGAGGCGGGACAGGTCGGCTGGCGGCGACATGATCCTCCAGTGTGTGTCAGGCTATGGTGGCGAGGCGGGACGGGTCGGCTGGCGGCGACATTATCTCCCAGTGTGTGTCCGGCTATAATGGCCAGGCGGGACATGGTCTCCCCAGTGTGTGTCCGGCTATAATGGCCAGGCGGGACATGATCCCCCAGTGTGTGTCAGGCTATGGTGGCGAGGCGGGACAGGTCGGCTGGCGGCGACATTATCTCTCCAGTGTGTGTCAGGCTATGGTGGCGAGGCGGGACAGGTCGGCTGGCGGCGACATTATCCCTCCAGTGTGTGTCCGGCTATAATGGCCAGGCGGGACATGATCTCCCCAGTGTGTGTCAGGCTATGGTGGCGAGGCGGGACAGGTCGGCTGGCGGCGACATTATCTCTCCAGTGTGTGTCAGGCTATGGTGGCGAGGCGGGACAGGTCGGCTGGCGGCGACATTATCTCTCCAGTGTGTGTCCGGCTATAATGGCCAGGCGGGACATGATCCCCCAGTGTGTGTCAGGCTATGGTGGCGAGGCGGGACAGGTCGGCTGGCGGCGACATTATCCCTCCAGTGTGTATCAGGCTATGGTGGCGAGGCGGGACAGGTCGGCTGGCGGCGACATGATCTCCCCAGTGTGTGTGTCCGGCTATAGTGGCCAGGCGGGACATGGTCTCCCCAGTGTGTGTCCGGCTATAATGGCCAGGCGGGACATGATCCCCCAGTGTGTGTCAGGCTATGGTGGCGAGGCGGGACAGGTCGGCTGGCGGCGACATTATCCCTCCAGTGTGTGTCAGGCTATGGTGGCGAGGCGGGACAGGTCGGCTGGCGGCGACATGATCTCCCCGTGTGTGTCCGGCTATAGTGGCCAGGCGGGACATGGTCTCCCCAGTGTGTGTCAGGCTATGGTGGCGAGGCGGGACAGGTCGGCTGGCGGCGACATGATCTCCCCGTGTGTCGGCGGTCTGGACACGGCTCTACGTCGTCCACCATCTGCGAGTAGAGCCGCCACAGTCGGCTGCTGCTGCTGCAGAGGGTGCCGCCTGCCCTGTCGTACTGCGTGCTGGAGCGGTTGATGTCTCCGACGCATACCCACGGCGTGGCCTCGTCCTGCGAGACTGCCCACTTGCTGTGGTCGTTGGTGCTGGCGAAGTTGACGCTGATGTCGTCGCCGGCGGCGCGGCCGGCGCGAACAACCACGTCTCGCACGTTGTGCACCGCGTAGGCGATGGAGCAGTTTGATGCCAGCTGATCGTCGTCCGGCACCCGCATCCAGGTCTCCGTGAGAAGGGGCGCCTGCAGCGTGGGCGCCAGCAGGCCGGCGTACAGGTCGTCGCCGAACTCGCGCGCCTTGGCGAAGCTGGTCCACAGCTGGCCGCCGGCGGTGTCCAGCTGGACGTGACTGTGCCAGGGCGGCTGTGTGGCGCGCTCGCCCTGCACCACCAGCGCCATCAGCGGGTACTGGTCGGCCTGCTGCTGCGTCAGCCGACTGGCGTAGATGTAGGGGTCGTCGAGCAGCAGCTGCTGCGCCACCATCTCCACCTGCTGCGCCGTCAGCGAGACGCAGACGGCGCTCTGGCCGTAGCGCTGGCCGGCGCTGGGGTAGCTGTAGCCGTCGCCGGGCGCCGGCGGGAAGTGCGGCACGCTGTGCACCAGCCAGAAGCCGGCGTCGCCGTCGAACGCCACCACGCCCTTGGCGTGGCCGTGCGTGCTGGTGGTGCTGCCGTCGGGCTTCTCGTCGTTGTAGAACACGTAGAGCAGGTCGGCGCGGTCGGGCTGGTCGTAGACGGCGGCCAGCGTGCGGCCGGCCGCCGAGTCTGCGGCCGTGATGGGCACCTCCGACATGGTCCACTCGTCGTCCGACGAACTCGTCGCCAGCACGTAGGCCGAGCCGTCGCGCACGAGATCATCGTCGTCCTCGGAGAGCTGGGGTAGCTTGCTGAGCACGTACCAGTCGACCATGGTTTCTGTCTGGCCGAAGCAGCCCAGCGACGACGAGGCGGCTCTGGCGCGCGCCGCAGCCAGCAGAGAGAGCAGCACAAGCAGAGGCGGTGCCATCGGGGCGAGTGGTGAGCCAGCCGAGCTGCGGCCGGTCGGCCACCGCCGGCAGGTCGCATTATCGGCGCGGGACTACGCCACCCGGCGTGGGGCTACGCCACCTGTCACTGCCGTTCATACGTCCCGGTCGGCGGGCCCGGCATGGGGCAACACCACCTCTCGCCGTCCTCATACGTCCCTGTCGAGAGACCGTTGGCCACCACAAACTGGTTAGACGCCTTCTGCTGAATGTACTTCGCATCACAAGTTCTTCGTGGGACGGTTCAGAGTTTGTTTCTCTCGTGTTTGTCCTCAGTTGCTGTTCCGTCCTGATTGTGGTCGGGACCACTGGCGGATCCAGGGGGGGCATTCCGGCCATGGCCCCACCAAGCGCTTCAAGGGGGGGCATAGTGTCTTTTGGCCCCCCCCCAAACCAACAAAAGTAAACTGAATAAAAATGCAGTAGCCTTTGCTGAGGTTCAAAAATAGCGTTCCGGATGAAATAATCTCCAATTTTAAAGGTATTTTGTTATAATTGTTTGGTCAGCCTCCCCCTCCCCTCCTCCCGGGAGGGGGAAGGGAGGCTGACGCCGTAAACCGAAAGTTGCCCCCCAAACCAGTGGGCTAGATCCGCCAGTGGTCGGGACTTAATGAGCTTAGTGCCTGACTCGCCACTACGCTGCTGCTCTACTGGGAATCTTTGTCATCAGGCAAATATCTGAAGCGCAGCATTTGCTGTTGTCGTTACGACTCGCGGTTCCGTGAAGTGTTTGTAACTATTTGTGATTGCTTTTCGCATAAGCTCAGTCGGTGCCGGTCTCCCGAGGCGGAAGCAATGCCAGCCCGCTATGCACTGCCTAGGCTCTGACGCATGGACTTCGCCATCATTGGGGATGAGGGAATGATCGCATCAATGTTTTGAAATTTAGCATTGCGCCACACCGGCGTTGCATGGACAGAATGGAGGTCAAACACCAATACTACCCCGGGCAGCGTCTTCTCGAATAGGCAGTGTATTTCTCCGCCGCATTTGCATAGTCGCTGCGTGGTCGCTGCGAAGCTTCTATGTCATCACTATGTGACCTTTGTGACCACTGTGTGACCTCTATGCCATCACCATATGACCGCTGTGTGACATCTATGTCACCACTATATGACCGATGTGTGACTACTATGTGACTTCTGTCATCACTATATGAACGCTGTATGATCACTGTGTGACCTCTGTCACCACTATATGACCGATGTGTGACCACCGTGTGACCTCTGTCATCGCAATATGACCGCTGTGTGACCTCTATGGCGCCACTATATGACCGATGTGCGACCACTGTGTGACTTCTGTACCCACTACACAACCGCGGTGTGACCGCTGTGTGACCTCTATGTCTCCACTATATGACCGCTGTGTGACCACTTTGTGACCTCTATGTCACCACTATATGACCGCTGTGTGACCACCTTGTGACCTCTGTCACCACTGTATGACACTGTATGACCTCTATGTCACCACTATGTGACCTCTGTGACCACTGTGACTTCTATGTCACCACTATATGACCGCTGTGTGACCGCTGTGTGACCAGAGGAGGCGCTGGAGCTACTCGCGTCACGCTGTCTGTGATGAAGATATGCACACCCGGCCAGTCAACCACACCATGCAGCGTTACATGAAACAGCGCATGATAGACATGTACCGGCGGAAGCGGCAGCGGGTAAGAAGGAATAGATCACTGGCCAGGCATGGAGACATGTACCGGCGCAAGCCGCAGCGGGTGAGTGGACATAGATCACTGGCCAGGCATGGTGCCATGTACCGGCGGAAAGGCAGCAGGTGAGTGGACAAAGAGCACTGGCCAGGCATGCTGGACGTTAGCTGAATGTTCGGATGGCGAGTGGCGACGGAAGCTGTTGTTCGGACGCATGGCGGGATGAATATTCGGATGAATGGTGATAACGGGATCAAAATTCGGATGAATGGTGGCAAGGGGATGAACATTCGGATGAACAGTTGTAAGGGGATCACTATTCGGATGAACGGTGGTAACGGGATGGATATTGGGATGGATGGTGGTAACTTGTGTGAATATTCGAATAAAAGTTTTTAACGGGAGTGATTATTCAAATGAATTGTTGGGTTTTGGATTGTACATTTGGAGGAGGGGATAAGATATGCGGTATGAGGGTTGATTATGAAAGTTGATTTCCGCCCCGGCAGCTCAGTTGGTCAGAGCGTTGGTCTGCACTGGTCTCCCCTGTCCTGGAACAGGGTTCGAGTCGCTTCACGCGCTCGCATTTAGCCCCCGGCCGGGAGGGTCAGCTGGCAGCTGGCCCGATAAGTCCCGGGGACGAGCTGCCGGGCGGCCGTGTCGGCGCACTGACGGCACGTTAAACTTTCGGTCAAAATTATGCCGTTGAACTGGAATTCATGGATCGAGTGGTGGGGCCAGGGTTCATGCAACAAGCTCTGCTTAGCAATAGAACCCTGGTTCATAAAGCCACCCCAGCAATAACTCGGATCAAACTTAAAAAAGAGGAATATTTTAAGAAGAATCCTTTTAATGGAAGTGTTCTATGCCTTTCAATACCTTGAATGTGCTTTGAGTTCGGTATGACCGGTTTTAGCCGATGACCTATGCCCGATTTATTATTGGGTTTCGAAGGAATGGTCGTCCTAATATGGGGATAGATACGGTACACTAATGATATTCAGCTTTGTGCGCTGTGAACATTGTAACGTCCAACAAAGATAACCGGAATTTTATGCAATAGTTTGTTGAAATCCGCCTGATACGTGCTGTGCTATGGCCGCTCGATGGCGCAACCTGATATCCTCAGTCCAATCAGATATCCTTGCTTGAACTCGCTTGAAAGCTTGAACCCACTGCCCAGCTACTGGTGTCCACCCCAATCCAGGAGAAGCGAAGTCACCGAACGTTGGCCAATCTTTCCCAACAAACACACGTGCGGTTTTCGGTTTTGCCGATAATGTGATAATGACCCACCGATAATGTGTTGTAGCAGACAAGGTGACCCACTTCGTTCTAAGATTTCGAATCATGACGTGACGTTTTCGCTGTGATATCGCACCACATGTGGTGACCCTCTGGAAACTGAGCCGATGTCTCAAACCCAGCATGCACTTTTAAAATGACACTCCTTACAATTGTTCAGAAGTTTGATTACGCTATATTTCGAGTGCAACCCATGATAGCATGCATCCAAACATGGGGCATTATACGACGCATTGGATAAAAAAATCGCCAGAATGTATATCCGCACACGTGAATGTTACACAAGAGCACCACCATGGATGTCAAAAGCTAACAAAATATAATTTACTATGACAATGCACTCAACTTGTTCACCTAACCAATCGCTAGAACGAATAGTTCCTATTCAACTTAGGTCTAAACTCGCAAATGTACATTGAATCTGGTTTTGCGCTAAGGGTGGTTTTTGCATGTTTTAATGATCTCCCATCGGTATGTCACACGTCCTATTTTTTTTGCATCGCGTAGGTGCTCATTGAAGCGTAAGCGAACGGGACGAGCTGTCTCGCCAATGTAGTTGACCTGTTCGCCGCTGTCGGTGCAAATATTGCGACTAATCCGGTACACCAGTCCAGATAGGTGACGCTTGCCAGCCACTCCGGCGTAACACGCGGAACACCGCCGGGTTCCCGCGGGACATTGGGGTTGGGAGGTATCTGACCTTACTATTAAGCTTTTGATGGTTGTGGAGCTCGCCCAGGCGACACACACGCTTGAATTTGAAGATCTGATGAAAGAGTTGATTTTTCTGTGAGTTTTTCGTCGACATATAACAGTCAGAAATCTATCTATAGATAGATTTCTTCAAGATATATATTTTTTTGGGTGTTCTGATCGCACTCTTCGGCTTTCGATGTTCGTATTGTCTATTGGTGGGGGAGCCTTTGGTATCAGTCGATGTAGAAGATATGATGGATATCCGTTCTGTTCGAAAAGTTGATCGATCCTTTTGGTTGACCTTGTGGTGGCAGCCTCGTCTGACGACAGGCGGGTCGCTCGTGTATATTCGGATCGAATAACAGATTTCTTAGTGGCCATCGGATGCGTGGACGAGTGATGAAATATGATGCCTGAATGGTTTGGTTTTTGTAAAGTTCAGTCATATATTTGCTGTCACTTTCCACAGTGATCAGGGTGTCCAAAAATGGGATGGATTTCTGGTTGTGTGTGTCATCCAAGGTGAACCTGATAGTGCTGTGTAGACTGATGAGGTGAATGATGAAGTCTAAGAGTTCTGTGTGTGTGTTTCCAAATCCGCAATGAGTGATTGATGTAGCGGCATAGGAAATCAGGCTTGATTGTTGCACTATTTATCGCCACTTCCTCAAAACCGTGCATGAAAGGTATGGCCACAGCTGGCGATACCTTGCTGCCCATTGCAATTCCGAGTCATTGCTTGTAGTTTTTGTTCTCAAATCTAAACGTGTTGCTGCCTAGACAACGACACTTTTAGTATTTGGACGTCTGCCAGTGGCAGACCGCATAGGTTCACGTCGTTTTGATGATCTGACAGCAATTTTGTGACCGATTCAATGCCCTCCGCGAATGGTATGTTGACGTACAAATTTACCACGTCAATGCTGAATACGGTGGCACCTTGTGGTGGTTGTCGTTTAGAAGTCGGTCCAAATAATCTTTTGTGTGTTTTTAAGTGGGCTTGTACGCATTTTAACGGTTGGTTCAAGATTATCTCCAAGAACCAAGACGGTTTTCCGTTGGTCTGCCACACGCAGGCACAATGAGCCTGAGGGGAACTGTAGGCTTATGGTCTTTAGGAAGGCCGTATATCACTGTTGTGCGAAAATTACGTGGCGACAGCTCCTTTATCAAGCTGCCGGACATTTTATGTTTTCTTATGTCCTTCGTCAACCTTTTCGTTTTGCCTCGATTTTCATCGTCGGATTTCTTTTAGTTTTTCATAGATATTGGCAGCATGTAATATATTTTGTACCTTTCGTGCCTCTCATATGCATACTCCCTTCAACAAAATGAGAACTTAATCTTAAAGCTTAGAGACAAATGCAAATGTCTTGTGGTATTGGATAAGACAGAGTATGTAAGGAAAGTAGAAAATATATCGCGTGATGCCAATAGCTATGGGAAACATGAAACAAATCCAACAATAATATCGAGGAAAAAACGAAATGGTTGGTGCAGGTGGGATGAACACAAAATGTCCGATAGTCCGATAAAAGAGCTGACGACACGCAATTCCCGCACGTCAGTGATATACGGCTTACATATAGACCATTATCCTACAGTTCCTCTCAGGTCCATTGTGCCTGCGTGTGGCAGACCGACAGAAAAGCCGTCTTGGTTCTTGGAGATAATTTTGAACCAACGGTTAAAATGCAAACAAGCCCACTTAAAAACACACAAAAGATTATTTGGACCGACTTCTAAACAAGTACCACAACCAACAGCTACCACAAGGCGCCATCGCATTTAGCACTGACGTGGTAAATTTGTACGTCAACATACCACTCACGGAAGGCATTGGACCGGTAATAAAATTGCTGTCAGATCATCAAAACGATGTGAACCTATGCGGTCTGCCACTGGCAGACGTCCAAATACTTTTGTGTCATTGTCTGGGCAACAACACGTTTATAATTGACACACAAAAACTACAAGCAACGACTCGAAATTAAATGGGCAGCAAGGTAGCGCCGCCTGCAGCCATACTCTTCATGCACAGTTTTGAACAAATGGCGATAAATAGTGCCACAATCAGGCCTGTTTTCTTCTACCGCTACATCTATGACACAGTGGGTACTTAGAAACACACTCACGCAGAACTTTTAGACTTCATCACTCACCTCAACAGTCTACACCTATCACTACCAGGTTCACCTTGGATTGCACACACGACCAGATATCCATCCTTCATCTTTTAAATACATTTTTTTCTGGACGCCCTGATTTCTGTGGAAAGTCACAAGATACGACTGCACTTTACATAAAACAACCATCAAGGCATCATACTTCATCACTCGTCAACGCATCCGATGTCCGCAACAAAATATGTTGTTCGATCCGAATATACACGAGCGACCCGCTTGTTGTCAGACGAGGCTGCCACCACAATATCGACCAAAAAAGTCGATCGACTTTTCGAACAGAACGGATGTCCATCCCATCTAAGCCGACTGAGACGAGAGGCTCTCCGTCCAACCAATAGACCATGCGACCAATAGACCATACGAACATGGAAAGTCGAAGAGCGCGACCAGAATACCTCAAGATATAGACGGATCTCCAACTCTGCCGTACGTCGACGAAAAACTCACGACAAAAATGAACTCAATCATCAAATCGTCAAATTGAAGCGCGCGTCTCGCCTAGGTGAGCACCACAGCCATACAAAAACGTACTAGCTAGGTCAGATACCTCCAAACCCCAACGCCCTGCGGGAACCCGGCGGTGTTCCGCGTGTTAAGCCGGGGTGGCTGGCAAGTGTCACCTATTTGGACTGGTGTACCGGATTAGTTGCAATATTTGCACCGACAGCAGCCAACAGGTCAACTACATTGGCGAGACACCTCGTCCCGTTCGTCTACGTTTCAATTAGCACCTACGCGATGCCAAAAATAGAACATTTAACACACCACTGGAAGAGCATTCTAGAGAAGCCTACAGCAGTAGCAGTATAACTTATGCCACAATGCCTCTCGCCTCGGAGATCATTAAAACATGCAAAGACCACCTTGAGCGCAAAATCACTGAGTTGGTGTACATTTGCGAGTTTATACTTATGCCAAATATGAACTATTCGTCTTGGCGTTTGGCGAGATGAACGAGTGGAATGTAATGTCGGAGGAAATTTGATTTGTGTTAGCTTTTGATATTCATGGCAATGCTCCTGTGTAACCTTCACGTGTGGGTCACACATTCTCTGGCGATTTTTTTTTAATGCGTCGTATAATGTCACTTGTTTGAACGTATGTGATCATGGGTTGTACCCGAAATATTTGACGCGCAATCAAGCTTCCGAATGTCATTTTCAGTTTCTGACACTCCAGCAAGGAGTGTCATTTTATAAGTGCATACTGCGCGTAATCATGCCGTACATCCAACAAGCGCTGCACGATCGAAGATACTTCAAACCCTCTGGGAACTGGACCGATGACTCAAACACTGAAACCCTCTGAAACTGAGCCGATGCCTCAAACGCTGGTGCTATGCGCGCCTCTCAATGCTGCCTGTGTGCGGTTATCGCCTGCTGTTTGAGCACTGGACATACGACACACGGACACACTGTAGTGTGAGCAGTGCAGCGTGCAGTGTGGCCGCTGATTGTGGTCTCAACTGGAAGCCGAGCGTGCCCACTCACTGCATGAGCGCGTGTGTCATGACCCACGCCATGCCCAGTACAGCCCCAGTCCCACTAAATGAAAGCTGTTCAGTTATTGGTGTGTGCTGAGCCTCTCCACGACAACACAGTGCGCTGTTACGTGGTAGGAGTTCAGACCAGAGTGGCCGTCCAGCGGGCTTCGTAATGCTCCCTCATATTCGTGTTTGGTTCTGTTCGCGTGGCAGACGACGTGGCCCCGTGCTGTGGTGGTGGTGGTGGTGGTTGCGTCCCGCCCGACCGTGCTGGTTGTGGTTGTGGGGGGGGGGGGCACTAGGTCTGCACGTGGCCGCGCCCACAAGGCGGAGCGTGCACGCCGTGCACGCCGTGCACAGTTCGGCCCCGTGCACTGTGCAGTGGATGTTGGACGGCGGCAGATAACGAACATTCGCTCGCCTCTCGGCAGAACGCCAACGGTCCGTCTCCGCGCAAGAACGTCTCGTTCGCCGTTCAGACCAACGGATCGACGGTGAAGCTCAAGGACGGTACGTGGCGGCCACACTGGACAGCAGTGCTGCAAATATTACACACAAACAGACCCAATGGCGACCTGGAAGCAAAGTGCGTGGCGCTCCGGCCGCCGAAATGTTGACATGTGTTAACTTCATTACATTGACTGACACCTGGATGACAAGCCTAGTAAAATTGATGAGTGCTGAATTATAACACTGAGGGCGAATTCGCCTCATGTTGCAAGTTTTGTAGAACACTTACGCAGATATAGAAATATGCCCGTGTAGGCCTTGCTGTGGAGGTGTTGCACACTCCAAGCTCTCGCCACACACCGAGATCACATGTAGGATGTTTTTGCCAGTCCTCAATTCGACATTTACCACAGTGGACGGATCAGGCTGTTGGTCCCAGAAGTCGCACCCGCCCACAGTCGATCCAGGCAACCACATCCGAACCCTCGAATTTGACGTCACTGGTGTTGCAGACGAACTTTATGACGTGATCGACTCGGTGCCGACGTTGCGCGAGCGTCGCGTCGGCGCTGTGCCCGACGGAAACGATGTCGACTTGCAGGACGTCGACGGCATCGTGTTCCAGGCGCGAGACGACCGCAAGTGCTCCATGTCCGGCGACGGTGAGAGCGCCACGCAGCACTGCGCCAGACTCGCCGCCATTGCGGATGCTATAAGGGTTGAAGAGCATTGCTATGTCAGAGTGCATAGTAATTCAGTTATTATTGAATGACTGTCCGAGTGAAGTATCTACGATTAAGCTTATAATGGGCGTTCTTCCACTGTCGTCTCGACGGCTAGTTTACCATTACTTGACAAGACCGGAGCAGCCGAGCTACTGAGTGTGGCATTTAGGATCCTTTTTTTCTCACGCAGGTCTGCGTGGCAAGCATTAAGTATCTAGGTAACTGCGGACACAGGTGACCTTTACAGCGCCACAAGGATCATGGTGACTTCGCATCGACGTATTCTCGATCGGCACTCGGCCGATGACGTAATGATCACGTGATCGACATGTTGTCCGGCGTCACTGGACTGTGGTCCCCGGCGTTGACCCCCCCCCAGTGGTCCTCCGGCAGACAGCGGCAGCCATACAAATAGCATGCAGTGTCGCGCACGCATTTGTCGCTTCGAGATCGAAAGAGGAAGGTCTCTGCAGAAAACAGATTGGATCAATGATCACGCTCAGGACAATTCCTCGCCCTATTGCTGCGGTTTTATCAGCTCTGGAATTTTCAAATCACGCGCATCGACTGAGCATATGTGGCTGCCTGCGGCCCCAAAACGCTCTGGCTACTGTTGGTTGGCCGGCGCTGGCGACACGTGATATCTGTGCGTGCCACACATGTCACACACGTCCCACGTTTACGTGCGCCTGTTGCCAGGGACGGACCACATTACGGAGACTGAGAGCGTGCTACCCTGGAAGCGGAACGACGAGGTGCTGGTCTGCCACCGGCCGCTCAAGTGGCACAACACCAGCGCTCCGGCCTGGATCTCCAATGAGGATTACACCAACTACGCATCACCGCCAGAGTCGCTGTCGGGTCAGTGTGCGCCGCTGTCGGGTCCGTATAGGCCTCTGTCGGGTCAGTGTGGGCCTCTGTCGGGTCAGTACAGGCCCCTGTCTGGTCAGCATAGGCCTCTGTCGGGTCAGTGTGAGCCTCTGTCGGGTCCGTATAGGTCTGTAGCATAGGCCTCTGTCGGGTCGTGTGAGCCTCTGTCGGGTCCGTATTGGCTTTTGGTCGCATAGGCCTCTGTCGGGTCAGTGTGCGCCGCTGTCGGGTCAGTGTGGGCCTTGTCGGGTCATGTGAGCCTCTGTCGGGTCAGTACAGGCCCCTGTCTGGTCAGCATAGGCCTCTGTCGGGTCAGTGTGAGCCTCTGTCGGGTCAGTACAGGCCCCTGTCTGGTCAGCATAGGCCTCTGTCGGGTCAGTGTGAGCCTCTGTCGGGTCAGCATAGGCCTCTGTCGGGTCAGTGTGAGCCTCTGTCGGGTCAGTGTGAGCCTCTGTCGGGTCAGTACAGGCCCCTGTCTGGTCAGCATAGGCCTCTGTCGGGTCAGTGTGAGCCTCTGTCGGGTCCGTATAGGCCTCTGTCTGGTCAGCATAGGCCTCTGTCGGGTCAGTGTGAGCCTCTGTCGGGTCCGTATAGGCCTCTGTCTGGTCAGCATAGGCCTCTGTCGGGTCAGTGTGAGCCTCTCTCGGGTCCGTATAGGCCTCTGTCTGGTCAGCATAGGCCTCTGTCGGGTCAGTGTGCGCCTCTGTCGGGTCAGTATGGGCACTGTCGGGTTAATGTGGGCTTCTGTCGGGTCAGCATAGGCCTCTGTCGGGTCAGTGTGAGCCTCTCTCGGGTCCGTATAGGCCTCTGTCGGGCCAGTGTGAGCATCATTCGGGTCAGTATGGGCCTCTGTCGGGTCAGTATGGGCACTGTCGGGTTAATGTGGGCTTCTGTCGGGTCAGCATAGGCCTCTGTCGGGTCAGTGTGAGCCTCTCTCGGGTCCGTATAGGCCTCTGTCGGGCCAGTGTGAGCATCATTCGGGTCAGTATGGGCCTCTGTCGGGTCAGTATGGGCACTGTCGGGTTAATGTGGGCTTCTGTCGGGTCAGCATGGGTCTCTGTCGGGTTAATGGGAGCCTCTGTCCAGTCAGTATGGGCCTCTGTCGAGTCAGTGTGAGTCTCTGTCGGGTCAGTGTGAGTCTCTGTCGAGTCAGTGTGAGTCTGTCGAGTCAGTATGAGCCTCTTACCATTCGGTGTGTCCTGATCGCCCTCAGCTTTGATACAGTAGTGCATCTCCGGTCTCTGTGTATATAGAGGTCGAGTACTTCTCGCCCCCTGGGCAGCAAATAGCAATGGATACAAGTCGTCTAGTAGCTCCCCTACGGGTTGGCGATGATGAAGAGTTGCATAGCTGAGTGCACTCGGTATACATGTGAACTTTGCGACTGCCTTGAGCATAATATCAAGCTCGTGCAAACTTCAGTACGACTACTTTTGTGTCGATGCTCTCCTGGTCTTTCAAAAGCTGTCTGAAGGGCGGTAGGCTGCCGTCTCGCCACTTTGAAAGCACGTGGCTTTGCCATAATGTCTTGTTCGTCTATTCATCACGATTGTGGACACCGATGCAGTGTACTTCAGTCTCTGTTGTAGTTTGTTATGTTCTGGGCCAGCTGTCACATAGCTACTGCCTGAAGTTAGCTGTCGGAATGCGCCATAGTTTCTCATTGTCTGGTGGTCATAATCGCTTGCTTAGATCAGTCAGCGTTTATAGGTTAGTGATCGACCTGATGTGGCAAGATGACCAGACAGGACGTGACTTGAGCTGACCTGACCTGTGCCCCCAGTGGCGGAAGTGGACAGCTCCGGACCGCCGACCTCGTTCGAGCTGCAGGAGTTCCGCCCGCGGCGCAGCTCGCTCACCAGCTCATTCCGCACCGGCCTCAGCTCGCTGCGCGCCTCGCTGCGCCGACATTTTGTCGACCCGCCGGCCGACGCTGCCGCCATCTGTGATGGAGCGGTCGCGACGGAGGCGGCTCCAAGCGGCCACCCGGCCAACCAGGACTCCACGCCGGCGTCGATGGACGAGGTGGCCGACGACGCCACCGGCCGCAGGAACTTCACGGCCGTTAGCATGGACCAGTCGGTGTGTGACGACATGGAGCGCTCGCGGCTGTGAGCAGCCACGAGCGGCCTACGGCCGCCGAGTGAGTGCGCCCGCCCGGCGGCGAGCATCGCTCCGGACCCGGACCTGGCCGGGGCTGGCGCTGGTCGGCTGATTATGACAGCTGCGGGGGCCCGGACCCGGACCTGGCCGGGCCTGGCGCTGGTCGGCTGATTATGACAGTTGCGGGGGCCCGGACCCGCCCGGACCCGGCCGCGATGGCCGGGCCTGGCGCTGGTCGGCTGATTATGACAGCTGCAGGGGCCGGACCTGGCCGTGATGGCCGGGGCTGGCGCTGGTCGGCTGATTATGACAGCTGCGGGGGCCCGGACCCGGACCTGGCCGGGCCTGGCGCTGGTCGGCTGATTATGACAGCTGCAGAGGCCCGGACCTGGCCGTGATGGCCGGGGCTGGCGCTGGTCAGCTGATTATGACAGCTGCAGGGGCCTGGACCTGGCCGGGGCTGGCGCTGGTCGGCTGATTATGACAGTTGCGGGGGCCCGGACCCGCCCGGACCCGGCCGCGATGGCCGGGCCTGGCGCTGGTCGGCTGATTATGACAGCTGCGGGGGCCCGGACCTGGCCGCGATGGCCGGGGCTGGCGCTGGTCGGCTGATTATGACAGCTGCAGGGGCCGGACCTGGCCGTGATGGCCGGGGCTGGCGCTGGTCGGCTGATTATGACAGCTGCAGGGGCCGGACCTGGCCGTGATGGCCGGGGCTGGCGCTGGTCGGCTGATTATGACAGCTGCGGGGGCCCGGACCTGGCCGCGATGGCCGGGGCTGGCGCTGGTCGGCTGATTATGACAGCTGCAGAGGCCCGGACCTGGCCGTGATGGCCGGGGCTGGCGCTGGTCAGCTGATTATGACAGCTGCAGGGGCCGGGCCTGGCCGCGATGGCCGGGGCTGGCGCTGGTCACCTGATTATGGCAGCTACAGGGGCCCGGGGCTGGCGCTGGTCAGCTGATTATGACAGCTGCGGGGGCCCGGAACTGGCCGTGATGGCCGGGGCTGGCGCTGGTCGGCTGATTATGACAGTTGCGGGGGCCCGGACCTGGCCGTGATGGCCGGGGCTGGCGCTGGTCGGCTGATTATGACAGCTGCAGGTGTCCGGACGGCAGCACAATGTTGTTCTGGCGTCGAGTGACTGTGCGCCGACTGAACGGGAAGGGTCGAGGTGTAGGAGAGACGGCGACCGCTCCGTAGTTCGCAGTGTGTGTAAAAGTAGCTGAACGGCGCTGAGCTCGGGTGGAGTGGGAAAGGTTGGCTTGGTGTACGCTCAGCTCCGCCATTTTCACACAGGATGCACTCGATCATGACTGACTGTGACTGTGACTGCGACTGCGAGCCTTGTCGCCGGCCTGGACAACGAAGCAGCATATTTAGGCAGCTCCCAAACCGGTGGGAAGTGTCAGACGCATAAACAACTTGTGTTTTTCAGGAATGATTATCGACGTGCTGGAGAAGTTTCTTAGCTTACACTACAGCACTCCTCGCAGTATTTTTAGACGAGTATATATGGTATGGCAGGTACTACGCGCGTGTGAGATGCAGTGGGTTCTGCATTGTTCCAGGTGGGCGCTGATGTACGCGCACGCGGCTTTGCCATACGTGAAACCGAACTGCCGTGCTTAAGTATTAGCTGACGTGGGTTTAAAACTTATCGTGTGCTGTCGTTATTTGCATAGCATATGTATTAAAATAACCGGTGTTTTTACAGAAGTGTTTTAGTTAGGTCACCGGTTGAATCCATCTTGGTGAGTCTCTATGACTACTGGTGTTGGCTCTGCTAGTGTGCTTTATATTTGCAAGCATGGTGCGGTTTGATGATTTGCGCGCGCCTGTTTGAGCAGGGTAGCTTCCCCGGGCTGATGGGTTCGACTGAATCAGACCCAGATCCGCTCCAGGTCAGCACCAGGTGCACTGGTCTGTGATATTGGCTGCGCCGACATCAGTGGCACCTGTCGAACGACAGCGTGCTCGCAGTTCGATACAAATAAGCGTGCCGTATGATGGCGGCGCTATGGTTGGTTGCCTGGCAATACCGTATGGTGGCGCTGTGGTTGGCTGCCTGGCAATACCGTATGGTGGCGCTATGGTTGGTTGCCTGGCAATATCGTATGGCGGCGCCAGGCAATTCGGGTCGCCCTGCCTGTGTCTTTCACCGAAGGTTGTACCGCAATGCAGCCAGCTGACCGACCGCTGAATGTGTTCATAATATAACGTATTTTAAACGACGTTCCTTTGAGTATAGCACACCGAAGCAACACTGATGAACCGTGAGTACCTGAGCTCAGTGGCGGGCCCAGGGAATCTATGGGGCCGTTACCCGAACGGACCAATTTTTGTTGGTATTTTGCACTACAATTACATATTTCTCTATTAATTAATGAGAGAGTGAATGGGACGAGCGAATGTGAGCGAATGAAGAGAATGAATTTGTGTTAGGTAGCTTTAAGGATCAGTGGAAGCCGCTTGGAGTTCAGCACAGGCACCTATTTCGTGAGGTACATTGCACAAAATTATACTACTATTAGCCCCGAAACTCCTAACTGGAGGAAGCGATTCAAACCACGGAAACAATTATATGCTCGATAATTTTATAATACTATTTATTAATTCCAATTTAGCGAGTAGTACTCGCCTGCCTATGTGGTGTTCCCAAACTTTGATCTCGCACAACATATAAATACGTGTCAGGGGGTTAGTTCACACAAAACCAGGCCGGCTCACATTGGGTGAATGGACGGTGAAGGTGGTGGAACACCAAACACAACACCAACACACTGGTACTAAAGCAAAGGAGAGATTTAGCCCAATCTGATTCAGTAGGCTCTCTTTCACACAACCCGAGAGCCTACAGCAACCACAGTTCTCCAGCCCCCACACACCCCACACCTCGCCGACGGCAGAGACCCCCCCCCCGCCTACAAGTACCGTGCGATTTTACTCCATCTCTATCTCTGTTCTGCTGGCCCGTGCTACGGGGACACCCCTGACTAACTGGTGTTGAAATCGGTTAAGAACCCTGACGCCAGGACGACAGGGCAGAATGTGACCCCGATGCTATATCCAACATTAGGTGACCTTGACCCCGGACACTTCCGATGTGTCACCACGAGGTCTTATCAGTGGCAGTGCACTAAGCAGGTTCCACTCAAGTCAGTTGAAAATGACGCTTCATAGCTTGACATGTGACTTTGGGATGTTACAGTTTCGGTTGTGACGATAGAGTAGCATATGAATATGTGTGCATTGCTCCAGTGTTCCTAGGCCAATTAGGGAAAACAGTTACAGGAGTGCAATTACTGGCAACTTGACATTCGGTGACCTCTTGAGGTGAAACGCTGTGGTGTTACGAAAAATGGAGCGACAGCTTAGTGCTAGTAGAAGAAATGGGATGACAATTTTTTTGCGGGAATTTCAGCAGAATTCCAGTAGGTGCACCAGTGTGCAGGCAGTGTTATTGCCATGGTGATTTGCATATCGAATTTCCGGCGAAATTCGCTACCTTAGACCAGCGAGTAGTTTAGACGACAATGGAATGTTGTGCCATGTGTACGGAAGTTGCATTCCTCTAGCTCCGTTTGGCTGGGTCTTATAGGGGGGGTGTTGCGCGATGCGCGCTGGCAGTGACCGAGTTTATGACTACCTTGGCCTGTGATTTCGAGAGGTCAAACTTAGAGTTGTAACGATAGTCGCCTTTGGGGAGTATGTCTGCATAAATCCAGTGCTTCTAGACCAATCATAGAAAACGTTATAGGAGCGCAAAATTTGGTAACTTGACCTTTGGTCACCTCTAGAGATCAAACGGGGAGACAAGACGAAAAACGGAACCAGAGTTCGTCTAGAGTGATGATACAGAATATCGTGGATGCACTTAAGCTCAATCGTATGTGGCACCAATACGTATTTGAATATTAATACGAACACGTCATTTTGTGGAGCCCCAAAACAACTAAGCTGATTCGGGGCTCGAGTCAGAGGCGCAGCCAAGGGGGTTGTCCGGGGTTCCGTTCCCAAGCAACCGAAAATACATTATCAAACGATAAATATTTAGACTTTCACCACGCACAAACCTACATTTTCGGCGCGTTTCGCGGGACTTTCTCAGCTTTCTCGATGTCATCACATTTTGTTTTGGTCGTGCCCGCCCCTTACACGAGAGCCTCCGCTGCACCACTGGCTCCAGCAACCAGAAATGAGCACCTGATTTTGTGACTAGCAAGAAAGCCGTTAGCTGGCTAGAATGGTGACTCTGACGGTACGGAAGGAGCGAGGCCTCCGTCAGGTGGGGCGTCCGTGAAAACAACTGTGGAGGAACATCAGGTAACCGGACAAATATACGCCCGCAAATGCACGTAAGCAAATTTGTGCAAGCACAGATGTACGTGCGGAAAATCTACATAAGCGCAAATGTACCTATGGCAAACGTACGTATGAGCAAATGTATGCAAGCGCAAGAGCACGTATGCGCAAAAGTACGTGTGCCACATTGCACGAATGTACAAATGTGCGTCGACCATGTACCACACGCTATTGCTAACCTTCATCTCTGAATGGCTGGCCCACCACACTGCATGGATCTACCAATGAACGAATGTGAAACGCTGCTTCGAACCGCCTCCATTAAAGTGTATTATGTTCCGTAAAGACAGAGCAAACCGCAAAAGAACGTACTCACAACACACACACATGTCCGCAACTATGCGAACCGCACATATTATCCGTCCACCTCTACACCACTAGGCATGCTCGCACGGCAGTCGGCAGAACACAACAGCGTGACGGCCAGTACAGGCGACGCGCCCAGGTCGGACGCGACACAGCACAATCCATTCTACAAGGCGTCATCGGCCAACGCACAACTGGGGCCGAAGACGGTCACGCGCTCATACAACACTCAACGGAAGGTAACCACGCATTCACATAACACTCGCGAAGTGATCACGTATTCACACAACACCAAACAGGTGGTTACGCACTCACACAACACCTAACAGGGTAACCACGACCTCGCACAAAACCAACCAGAGGGTAACCACGAGCGCGCACAATTCCAAACAGAGAGTAACCTCGTGCTCACACAACATCAAACAGAGGGGACCCACGCGCTCACACAACACTCAGGAGAGGGTACCCTGGCGCTCACACGACACTCAACGGAGGGTACCCACGCGCACACACGACACTCAACAGAGGGTACCCTGGCGCTCACACGACACTCAACGGAGGGTACCCACGCGCTCACACGACACTCAACAGAGGGCCCCTGGTCACCCACGGCGCTCACACGACACTCAACGGAGGGTACCCTGGCGCTCACACGACACTCAACGGAGGGTCTCCACGACACTCAACGGAGGGTACCCACGCGCACACGACACTCAACAGAGGGTACCCACGCGCACACACGACACTCAACATAGGGTACCCTGGCGCTCACACGACACTCAACAGAGGGTACCCTGGCACTCACACGACACTCAACAGACGGTACCCACGCGCTCACACGACACTCAACAGAGGGCACCCTGGCGCTCACACGACACTCAACAGAGGGCACCCTGGCGCTCACGACACTCAACAGAGGGTACCCTGGCGCTCACACGGCACACTCGGACATCATTCAGGTCGGCGGCCAAGTGCACAGTACGTGTCGAGGTATCATCTATATACAGGGCGGGGTGGCGCGCGACGGCAGCCCACAGCCGACCGGCCGCAGCGCGCCCACACGAGATCTACGGCGTACGGTGACGTCAGTTTGCGGTAATAAAGCTCAGAGTAATGCCAACAGCGGTGGGACACGCTGCGGTGGCGGCCGACCGCTATCCGAACGCATATTGCTGACGCTCAGTGTCCTAGGCGGCCGACAGTGTTCGCGGTCGTCCGTGGCGGCCGACAGTGTTCGCGGTCTTCCGTGGCGGCCGACACAATGTTCGCGGTCTTCCGTGGCGGCCGACACAATGCTCGCGGTCTTCCGTGGCGGCCGACACAGTGTTCGCGGTCTTCCGTGGCGGCCGACACAGTGTTCGCGGTCGGCAAGACAGTTGGCTTTATCTGGGCGGCCAGCTGGGCCCGTCTAGGCTGGCTAGATCCCAGCCGGCCAGCGCGGCCACCACCCACTGCACGTGGAGCGGCCAGCACCTGTCGGCCCGACCACCGCTGCTCTGGGGCCACACGCGCCGCTCAACACTTAGCCACGCCGACAGCCACGGCGCTCTGCCGGCCACCGCAGCCGGCCACGTCCGCGCAGGTAGCACAAGCCGGTCGTCAGCGGCCCGGCCGATAAGCCGAGCCCCTGGCGGACCGTGGCCGGCTGCAGGTGCGAGGGCGCAGCCCGACCCGGTCCACCCAACACCACCACAAAACCCTGCGAAGCCGGAGCGCTGTGGCGCGCTTCAGTCCAGCTGGCGCCTGGCTTCTGGCTGGACAGCGGCGGCCTGCCGGCGCCGACACGGCACAGCGATCGGCGGCACTGGCAGCCGACACAACACCGGTGTGGTACCAGCCCGACTAGCAGTCTACCCATCGCCCACTGGTTCACCGGCCGCCGTCAGTCGCAGCGAGCCCACACCAATCCGCATCGGCTTCAAGCCGTCCTGCCTCGACCTGGAACGAGCTTAAATCCGCATAAAGCCATTGCAAACTGTTCTCAGCCTGGCCTAAGTCAGCTCTACGCAGGTCTACACGGGCGCCGGGCCGGTGTAAGTGCTGATGCCGGTCGGGTTCACGCACCGGACGTCGACCAAGTGTCACATTCGAGGCAGTGGTGTGCAGTGCCGAAGAAAGTTGGATTGCGCGCGTGGAGACCGGCCCGTTAATGGCTCTGTTGGTGTCATGCCAACAGCGCGGTATCTCCTGTCCAATGATGATGTCCATACAAATGCAGCGTTGCTTGTCTCTACACACAACATACAGCACAATCATAGCGGCGCAACGAAAATGCCGAGAGCCGCACGGGCACTGGGTAAAGATGTCCACTCATTAAGCAATGACGTCAAAAATAACAAGGAAGATTTTTCATACCGAAATAATGAAATTACATTCATAGGTTGCTCTACCAGCATGTGTGGAAAATTTTCACGATATGAAATAGGAAACATTGTGCAATGCTTTCGCGGAGAAATTGCATATTCTGTGGCTCCGTGGGCAAATGAAGTATTAACTATCCTGCCATGACTTGTACATTAATCCCAGATGTATCTTGGGGGATCAAGACCCAGCGACCCAGAACGAGGATTGGTAAACTTGTTAAAAGGTCTATCATGATGCCATCGTTTTCCTACGTCTTGTCAAATGATCCTACAGCATGAAAAATATCATGGGCCTTTTCACGAGGGCTCCGGTGGAATTCAGGGCGAAGGTCATAGATGTTCCTCTATCATGCTTGTATATCACGTTTCGAGATGGACTGCACTGCCCCACGTGGCGCTTCTGGGACAGTTGTGCGTTACTTAGAGAGACACGCTTATGGTGCATAACTAGAAGTTTACACCAGGGAGTCTGCGTTTTCATATGTGATAGTAAAGGCGTGAAAATGTTAAATCCGTGCATGCTCGTGTTTGTGGGCTGACCTAATTGATGACATTCACTAACAAACGAATGAGGGCCGATGTGTTCCATAGTTAACTGTTTATAGGGGTTAGCTTTGTGGAAGGGTCGTCCCGGACCCAACATCCAGGAGCAGTTCCACCTAAGGATCAGTTAGCATCCGACGGTCAGATTGCCAGCTTTACCGAAACACCTTTTGGGAGCCATGACTGGGGCTGCGTTTTGTCATGAAACCCTACAGTACCCAGTCACTTCACCGATTTTCTGGAGCAGCCGATTTCTGAGCAACAATTTGGGAACATAAACTCAGGTGCATTTAAAACATCCAGAAAAACGTCTGGTGCTTGTCATAGATATGTCATGAACGAGTAAAACTTTACGCTACCAAGCATAATGGACAAATTGTGCTTTATATAAACTGATAAAAGCGCATGAAATTAACCGCAGGAAACTTCGTTACCGCTACCATCGTCACGAGGTCTAAACTAGTGCATAGTGCACGTGTGATAAAAAGGAGCACATAGTGATTCCCAGGATCAAGCAAATCATTCCATTCCAACCGTTTTGACACAACGGCTTTAAATCCCATGGGCTTTGGGTTCTTCGCAGGCCCTGAGCCCCCTCCAGGAGTTCCTCTGATCTGCCCTTTGCCGCCGTTCTTCCTTTCCAGGACACACTTCCACGTGGTCCGCTATGCAGCGTGGCACCTCTATCGTCACCACTGGCCCGAGCGTCGCCCGGCACAGGGCGCGCACCGACCCGGGGGCGACACCGCCCTGACTCCATGTCAGGTCCTGCCAGCGGCCACTCGGAGCAGCCCGGCGGCGTCCTTTGCTGGCCGCGCCAGCCGCCTACGTCAGCCCGCCTCACAGCTCGGCGTTGATCGGCTCGCGCCGATTATGACTGCGCACGTGCGCGTTGTAGTTGCTGCGACTGGCGAATGACCGCTCGCAGACGGTGCACACATGCGGCCGCTCGCCCGTGTGGATGCGTAGGTGCGCCGTGAGGTAGGCCTTGCGTGCGAACCGCTTTCCACAGCAGGCGCACACGTGGTTCTTCTCGCCGCCGTGCTCGCGTAGGTGCACGTTCATCGAGCTCACCCGGCTGAACTGACGGCCGCACACCTTGCACGGGAACTTCTTGCCCTCGTGCGTGGCGCTGTGCACGCGCAGGTCACGCTCGGTGGTGTAGGCCTTGCGGCAGTGCTGGCACTTGTGCGGCCGGTCGCGCGCGCTCAGGTGCGACAGCACGTGACACTGCAGGTTGCACTTGGCGGCGAAGCGGCGGCCGCAGCGCGGACACTGGTACGGCTTCAGGTCCTGGTGCATCGTCCGAATGTGCTTGAGCAGCGACGAGCGCATGTACACCCGCTGGCAGACGGGGCAGGGACGCGTCTCGCCGCTGTTGCCGCCCACGAAGCGCGGGTTGTGCTGCGACCGAATGTGGCGCGTCAGCCACGACTGGTGCAGGAAGCGCAGTCCGCACGTGCCGCACGTGCGCGGCCGCTTGCCGTGGATCTCGGCGTGCCAGCGCAGCTGTTTGTAGCTGAAGAAGATGCGGCCGCAGTGGTCGCAGCTGCAGATGCGGCGCACCGGCCGGCGCGGCCGCTGGTGCCGGGTGTCCATGTGGCGGTGCAGAGCCGCCGACAGCCGGAACGAGGCGCCGCACTTAGCGCACGACACCGGCTTCCGCTCCGCCGACGGTGCCACAGGCTCCACCGATACCTGCGCTGTCGCTGTCGCCACCGCTGCCACCGGCGGAGGAGGCGGTGGCGGCGGCGGCGGCGGAGGTGGTGGTGGCGGAGGCGGCGGAGGCGGTGGCGGCGGCAGCAGGTCGGCGTCCGGCGGCAGCAGGTCGACGGCTGGCGGTGCCAGCTCGCCGCCGACGCGGTCCCTGATGCGAGGCGGTATGTGCTGCAGGATGTGCTGCCGATGCAGAGCCGGCGTGCGGAACTCACGCGCGCACACGCCGCACTTGAAGGGCCGCGGCGAGTTGTGGCGCGCCATGTGATCGGCCAGGTGCCAGGTGGTCTGGCACACCTCGTGGCACGCCTGACACACGTGAGTCGCCTCGCTGATCAGCGACAGGTGGCCGTGGATGTCCTCGGCCGTGCCGAACTCTCGCGAGCAGTGAATGCATTTGAAGCTGACGTAGTTGGGGTCGGAGGCTGCGCTGCCGGCGGCCGTAGACTCGGCGGGCAACGTCAGGTGCGGCCGGCGAGCCGACGACACGCCGTAGCCGGCCGAGGGACACGGCGCCACCTCGCTGCTGTACACCTGCCACCCACCACGTCACCGTCATCAGCCGACACCACAATCAATCGACAGACAGCCAGCCGCGCTCAATGCATCATATCGTGACGACGCGCCTGGTGTCATATGGAAGCACTTGGCGCTGCTGGCAGTCGGGTATGGCAGCAGGCGTTCAACATCACACGTCCACCACAGTAATCGGTCACCAGCGGCTCAGAAGCGCCTCAGTCTCCAGAACGCGAACCTCTCGATACCGAGGCAGTGGTATCATACAAATGGCGAGGTGAGAGTCACAGAGTGAAGGCTCACGTCGTCAGATATTTGAGACATAAAAACCACGTGCATGGAATAGTGAATGTAAGCCTCCGCCACTTCGAAAGGCTTAAGCTAGAGTATAGAAACCTTCAGGAGAGACCAGCTTAAGCTGGAGCATAGACAACTACAGGGGAGAAACCAGTCTAAGCTACACCTACAGAGGAGAGACCAGCTTAAGCTGGAGTATAGACATCTACAGGGGATAGATCAGCTTAAGTTACACCTATAGAGGGGAGGCCAGCTTAAGCTGGAGCATAAATATTTACAAGGGAGTTATCAGCTTAAGCTGGAGTACAGACACCTACAAGGGAGACCAGTCTAAGCTTGAGCATAGACACCTACAGGAGGACCAGTTTAAGCCAGAGTATAGACACCTACAGGAGAGAACAGCTTAAGCTGGAGTACAGACACCTACAGGGGAGACCAGCTTAAGCTGCAGCATGGACACCTACAAGGGAGAACAGCTTAAGCTGAAGTGCAGACACCTACAGGGGAGAGACCAGTTTAGGCTGGAGCATAGACACCTACAGAGGAGAGACCAGCTTAAGCTGGAGTACAGACACCTACAGGGGAGAGACCGGTTTAAGCTGAAGTACAGACAGCTACAGGGGAGAGACCGGCTTACGCTGGAGCACAGACACCTACAGGGGAGAGACCAACTGGCAGGACACGAGGCCTGGCGCAGACAGCAGTGTTCACATAGCTGCAAAACGGATTTGTATGAACTTAACAATATATCTCGGCAGTTTGTGATTTGAAGCGCGCTGATCCTCAAGGGCTGGCCTAAGGAGTTTTAACTCCGGAGACGGACTCGGATGTCTGGATGCGGGTGGCGACGCGTGTCTGGACGTATCATTGCGCTTGAGCAGCATGGACATCAGCTTGGCCTATCGGGTGATCACACTGTCGTTGCCTGGGGTCGCGTGGGCAGCAGTGAGGTACCGCCCAGTGCACTCACGCTGAAGTCTGGCCCGTGGTACTCGGGCGCGGGCCGCAGCACGGTGGGCTCGCCAGGAGCTGCAGGACCTGGTGACGGGCAGCTGCTGTGCAGGGAGTCCTCGGTACAGAGCAGCTCGGCAGCTGGCAGCTCCAGCTCGGCGCTGGTCGAGTCGCGCGCGCCGCCGCTCGGCCCGGCGTCCAGGTCAGTGTACACGGCGTCAGGGTCGTCGGCGGCCACCAGCGTCCAGCTGTGCAGCCTGTCGGAGCCGCCGCGTGTCAGGTCAGTGTACACGGCGTCAGGGTCGTCGGCGGCCACCAGCGTCCAGCTGTGTAGCCTGTCGGAGCCGCCGCGTGTCAGGTTAGTGTACACGGCGTCAGGGTAGTCGGCGGCCACCAGCGTCCAGCTGTGTAGCCTGCCGGAGCCGCCGCGTGTCAGGTCAGTGTACACGGCGTCAGGGTCGTCGGCGGCCACCAGCGTCCAGCTGTGCAGCCTGCCGGAGCCGCCGCGTGTCAGGTCAGTGTACACGGCGCCCACCAGCGTCCAGCCTGCCGGAGCCGCCGCGTGTCAGGTCAGTGTACACGGCGCCCACCAGCGTCCAGCCTGCCGGAGCCGCCGCGTGTCAGGCCAGTGTACACGGCGCCCACCAGCGTCCAGCCTGCCGGAGCCGCCGCGTGTCAGGTCAGTGTACACGACGCCAGGGTCGCCAGCGCCCAGCTTGTCGGAGCCGCCGCGTGTCATCTGTTACGTTCAGGTGTCAACCGGACAGGTGGCCAACTGGTCGATTACAATGTGGTAAGTGCAGAGTTGTGGTCAGCTCATGGTTGCAGGTGTAGGTCATGGTGGTCAGCGAGTCAGGTGCAAGGGCTGATTTTTACTTTGTGTTCTGATGTGGAGAAGGTAGAAGGGTTTTTCATTTTATGATCTAAATGTGGAGATGATAAAAACTATGCTGCAGCATTAATACAGACGAGAATAATCTTGTACGCAATGCGATCGGAGACGGCAACTCATTCGCAGAATTGAGATCGCAGACGGCAATTACTTTCTCGCAATGTTGTCATCAGAGAGCATAATTCGACATATGTTACTTCTATGGGTGTCTCCGCCGATTTGGATCAGAGCGACACGGGGATTTTTGGTTGGTGTTTCTGTTATGCAACGTCTTAGACGAAATGCCAAATTTCGCGAGGTTTTGCGCCACGTGTCCCCCGTACCTCGCCGTGGTTATGTCCATGTTTGCTTCCGAAAGCATGTACACCGGTTGGTGGCGCAGAATTTGCATACTACTGGGTCCCATGACTGGCCACGGTATCAATAGCCTGTCTGATGCACAATAACAAGTCAAATGTACGAAATCAATATTACTTGCAAGTTGAAACATCCCTGTTTCCCGAGACTCAAGCTTAGGTGTTGTTGTTCATGAAAAGAAAACATGGTTTAACAGGAGAAACCCGCTAGCAAATGAAACAGAAAATATATTCTCTAAAGCATGCTGATGTTTGTCAAATTCAGTCTCATAATGGAGCATTTTTGCTTTTCTGATCATTGCAACCAGTTTGTTTTAATATGCGTTATATCTTTCCTTGTTTTCAGCAGATCAATACCTAACTTTTTGAATAGATAAGGATTGCCTTTGATTGATTGATCATAATATTGCTCGTGAAATGTATGGTTTTAGGGAGGTCGTTTTTTCCTCATAAGATTTGAGTGCATGTAAATTTATCGATCCCACTTTTATATGCATTAATTAATCTGCGACATGCCCCGTGGGGATCAGTTTCATTAAAAATATATTCAAGTTGATTGATAAGATGTTCCCTCAGACTGTTGGTTGGTTGGTTGGTTATTGGTTTTACGACGCGTCGACCGTTGAGTCATATAGCGTCGCCAATCTCTCACGCCGAGTGGTCGCGGGCGAAGAGTAGCGACAGGTGAGATTCGAACCCACAATCTTTCGATTGTGAGACGAGCATCTAACCCCTAGACCACTCATCCCCTTCCCTCAGACTGTCCATCTTATTTAAATCAAATATGGATATCATTATCTTTGTATTGATTGGTTTTTCAGCTGTAAATTCTGGTGTTGTAAACATAGGGAAATGATCAGAGAAATCAGATTGAATGATTCCAGTTTGTTTTATTTTTGATACATCATTACAGAAAATGTTGTCAATTAATGTGCATAAGGCATCACATACACGAGTTGTTTTTTTATATTTGAGGAAGAAAACAATGAGAGCACATGGACATGAAAAATGGGTCAGCAAAGTGGTCATTCAGAATTAAGAACAAGTAAACATTAAACTCTCTAATGATGTATGTAGGCATGTTAGGAGTTTATTTTTGTTAGGCTCTTCAAATTCTGATGAGAATTATGTATGCTGATCTGTATGATGCTCGACAGATCTGGCATGTCAGAATCTTTGCTTATTTGTTAATTATAGCTGGAGGAAAACACCTTCAGCCTCAGCAGAAACAAAATCAAATAGATCGAGCCATTTCCGTTTTAGCGATTTCAAAGAATAGATTGCCCACGCACCTCCAATTTGTGTCTTCTGCTTTGGCACAATAGTTCATAATCTATATCATCTAAGTTAAATTTATGTTCATTTTCCCCTGATAACCAGGTTTCAGAAACATATATTGTTCCCTTTATGATTCAGTTGGTTTAGGAAGATATCAAGCTCATCAAATGTGTTTACTGCATACATATGAACCTTGCATTCAAGTGGAGGATATATATGTTTCTTCCTAAGTCAGAATCCAGCTTGTCTAGATCCAGAATCCAGAATCCAGCTTCCTAAGTCAGTCAGCTTGTCTACTGATATCTCTAACATCATATAAATTGCAATTCTCTCGAATTCGTTGAAAATGAGGACACGTAAGAGCAAGATAATCTGAGATCATATTTAAGAATGGATTAAATGTTTAATCTTCCAAGGTAATAGAACCTAATTGTATCTAGTTCAGTAATTGTATTATAGCAGAACCATGAAATTGGTTGGTTGGTTGGTTATTGGTTTTGCGACACGTCGACCGTTGAGTCATATAGCGTCGCCAATCTCTCACGCCGATTGGTCGCGGGCGAAGAGTAGCGACAGGTGAGACTCGAACCCACAACCTTTCGATTGTGAGACGAGCATCTTACCCCTAGACCACTCGTCCCCTAACCATGAAATTCATGCACAATTGCGAGAACTTGACGCAACAATGAGCACGTCTTCATCGGCAACAAGAGTGCAGCGCCATCAGTCCGCCAAGGTTCCCTTCGTGGTTTGGTGCCAACTCCTGTGCCTGCAGCAGGAGCCCTCATTTTGCGACAAACATATCGCAATATTCGGCGCAGCTAAGATGCGCATCAGATCGGGCAGCTGCGATTGCTGAAGTTACCAACCAACACTGGTCAGCCAAGGCTAAGCTGCACCGCTGACAAACTGCTCAACCAACCACTGTGAGAAATGAGGCACACCAACCATATAGCCCGGTTCAAAGCTGAGCTCACCGAAATGTTGCGAGGAAAACCTGAGAGGGCGTGATGTGTGCTTGACAAACTTGTGTTTTGACTTGTGCTCGACCTCTATACCCACTTTTATGTATGCTGACCTGGTGGCTGAGAAGCTTGGATTTTGTATACGATGGAACTGCAATACAGGAAACTGAACTGACCCTATGTGCCGCCCCTTACCCCCGCTAGTCCAGCGACCGAAATGGCGCGTTGTACTCGGAATAAAATATTTATAACCTTTATCACAATATTAAACTCGAAATGGGATATGTTGTTTTACATATTTTTGCTCTGCATCGCCACAGCAGGCATAGTATATGCGTGAACTTTGGTGATGGGATACATTCATATCCCTTCTGTCCACCGCAACATAGCTAATGGATGCACAAAAGCGAATTGACTACACGAAACTCCACACTAAGACCATTAATTTTAATCTCGACGTTAGATCAGTGGTATGCACCACGGCCAAATTAAAATAGCAATGAATGCTATTGACTAATGCTATTAATTAAAGTGTATCTCAGTGTTAAAAGTTCCCGGCAAATTCATAAATCGCCAATTCCTGCTGCACCGGTACTTCAGAAGAAGAACCTTGGGTTCTTTTACGACGCATTCGGTCAGATCCTCACATTCCATCTTGGTGGGAGGAGGTCCTTGAAGACATCCATCTAATTTCCAAACTAAACGTTGCACGAAAACCAAGTGGGTACCATCGAAAAGCCCTCGACGAGTGGGGTCTAAAATGGTATTACCCTTTTACACAGCCTTTACATAGCCTTGAAAGTCAACCTGGCGGTTTTCGAAAAAGGTCAATTTTTTTGCACACACAAAAAGTTTATATTACGTTAATGTATGTTGTGCAGTGCAACTTCGACACCACTTAGGTCATGAAACTCAAAATAAACCATAAAAACAGCAGTATCGAAACAGGCTTAGCCCACCTTCCGCACTTCATCGTGACCTGACCTCAAGCCACCTGACGGAGGTTAAACAAATTGGATGAGGAACTTCTCCTGATGCTTCTGCATGCATACCAAGGTAAAAAAAATGATGTTAGAAGAACATCAAATTAAACATGGGATAATTGGCTCAGAATGGGAGAAAATTGGCAGCGACCTCAGGTCACTAACGTGACCTGAAACAAAAATCCGAGATGTAGGTTTTGGCGTCACTGTCCAGTTGTACTCACGTAGCGAGACTCACGTGTGTATGAGTTATCCCCAAACATGCTTAAAGGTGGTACTCCTTGATCTGAGCTAGGTGGACGACCTTAAATAACCTGAGGTTAAAGTTTTCACATCAGACTAAAAAATGATCAAGGAAGGGTACGACAAATTTTGCGGCACAACGCGCCACCGTTTTCCCGCTGTTGCGGAATACGTTATGGGGGCGTAAAAAGGCCGAGACCGGGTTAAGCATTCCCAATACTGCCATGAAAAAATGTGCATACCTATCCTAATTTGGGAAGGATGAAGTGACGGCATGCATTCTAGGAACACACATTTAAAATATATAAATGATGCATGGCAATTGGTGAAAAACATCGGCAGACTTCAAATAAATTAGGCGAGAACAGCAAAGCAGCATCAACACTACTCAAATAAAACCCGTGAGAGGAACTATCCAATGAAATTCAAAGTACAAATTCATAATTACTGAATGGGCTTGACAGAGTATTAGATGGGACTTGAGCCCCTCCAAAGAAAGGGAAATGGAAAGGAAATTTTTAAAAATTGCTAAAGCTAAGACTGGAATGGGATGCTAAAACTATCGTGGGAAAGAAAAATTACATTTGATTGAGTGATTCTAATTTGGGCAATAGTCAAATTTTGGAGAAGGCACGTGTTATTATCAGCTATACAATGGGTTCACACGGTCGACAGCACATCTGTCGCATTGTCTGCAGCGACCAGCGCCACTCACGTGTGCACGTCTGGGTAGACCAGCTGGGGTGTCGCCGGGCACGTCATGTATGGCTGTGACGGAGGCGGCGGCGGCGGCGGCGGCGGAGGCAGCGGCGGCGGTGGCGGCGGAGGCGGTGGAGGTGGCGGTGGAGGTGGCGGCGGGGGCGGCGGCAGCAGCGTGGGCGGCGGAGCTGCCGACTCCGGCAGCTCCAGCCACTGCACGGCGCCGGGGCTGGGCGCGGCCGACTCCGTCTTGTAGACGGCCAGGTGAGCCGGGCGCAGCACGCTCCCCGACGGCCGGTGGTGGCGCTCACCCCTGAGGAGGAAATGGCGCCGTCAGCACCACACCGCACGGCCAACCACAGGTCACAGGTCGTCACAGGTCATCACAGGTCACGGCAGCCGCGCGGCCGGCGACAGAACGCCGGCAACCATGCGAGCCAGGATACCACAGGACATTCGCGTTATTCACATTTAGCATGTAACACAACGCACGTAACATGTAACACAGACAGCCGAAAGTCCGCACCACCAGCGAGTCCCAAATTCGCAACCACCCTGCTACAAGACTGATGTGTTGACCAATACGCCACCGTGCGAAAGGAAGTGAAGTGCTCACTCGCCACAAACAGGAAATGACCCAGGGGGAGGAGTGACATCAACACGAACTTGCAAGATGTGTGTAGCGTTAGCGGAAGTCGAACGACCCGTCCTACGTTTCACTGTATTCTAGTCTCATCCTGAATCCGCCGACGGAACAGCGTGTCGGCCGGGTCCGGTCACGCCACGTACGAGGACCAATCAGCGGCCGTACACAGTGCGGCCGCCGGGCGGGTCGAGACGGTCAAGGTCACGCGGTCGCGGTCAACGACGCAAGCGCAGATCCTACAATATGGTTGTGATCGGTGCTCCAACATGTTCACATTTTCGTGCGTAATGTCGCCTGAGATCATCCATAATTTTACACCCCCTAATGTGTTCCTGGAACTAAATGTTAACCTCAATGGTCTGCAACCTTATTTTTCTGTAATTTGAGAAATACAAATTTTGCATTTCATGTCTGAAGTGCCCTCCTCTTTGTTCAAACCCAGTTTGTTTTCTTTCCAGTACTCACATCTCCGAGATGTGCAACTTGAGCATCCTGAGGGACTTGAGCAATTTTAGCCCCCCCCGACAGATCGGGAGGCTACAATGTTTTCCTCAATGTGGCAATGGAAGAACCCCCAGCAGTCAAATATTGTTCCATATTCCATGCATTTAAGAAAAATATTCTTAGGCTGCGGGAGATATATTAATCCGCAACACAAGAACAGACCAGGAGTGTTCAAACACACGACGTCCCACATATTTTTGGTGGCGGGCTGGGCAAGAGAACGTTTTTACGTAGTTTGTTCTGGGTCGATTCTTTTTCCATGCAATGCCACAGACGTGAAGTTAGATTTTACGAAGTTCGCGGGACGCGTTCCCCATCCCTTACCGCAGCGACTCCAATGTTGGCGTGCTCTGCATGCCCACCGCCTGGTGCCTTAACGTACCTATGCTGTGCGATGACTGGCTCGCTTCCCAGCGCAGGTACAGTATTTATTGATTTATTGATTATTTGTGTGTAAGGGCGCGCCGACTACGAGGTCATTTAGCGCCCATGCAGGTACAATAGGCGTTCAAGGATGCAGCATTAGCCCCCTCCCCCACCTTACCGGCACTTACTCTGCCCTTTCATTCAGTCTCCTATCCCACGTGGTGGTCTTACTTACACATGGCCATATTAAGAACTCTCGGGTCTGTAAACTCAGTAGCTCGCCCCCGCTGGCTCCGAAGCAAAGCCTTCAGGCGTTCGGCACCATGTCAGGCTACTAAATATTTTGTTCTCTTTTGAAAGTAGTAGACAATTAAGCTCTGGAAGTAATATTATGGTTCACACGACCCGGTGCTGGTGCGGATTAACCGCTGCTGGTGCTGATCGATGCTAATTAACACAGGTCTGGTGCCGTCTGCTCTGTTTCCGAGGGCCGGGACGGCCACCCGGCTGGACTCCAGCCTGCCGCAGGGTGTCACACGCCAGCTGGCGGTCTGGTGCCGTCTGCTCTGTTCCTGAGAGGGCCGGGACGGCCACTCGGCTGGACCCCAGCCTGCCGCAGGGTGTCACACGCCAGCTGGCGGTCTGGTGCCGTCTGCTCTGTTCCTGAGAGGGCCGGGACGGCCACTCGGCTGGGCTCCAGCCTGCCGCAGGGTGTCACACGCCAGCTGGCGGTCTGGTGCCGTCTGCTCTGTTCCTGAGAGGGCCGAGACGGCCACTCGGCTGGGCTCCAGCCTGCCGCAGGGTGTCACACGCCAGCTGGCGGTCTGGTGCCGTCTGCTCTGTTCCTGAGAGGGCCGGGACGGCCACTCGGCTGGACTCCAGCCTGTCGCAGGGTGTCACACGCCAGCTGGCGGTCTGGTGCCGTCTGCTCTGTTCCTGAGAGGGCCGGGACGGCCACTCGGCTGGACTCCAGCCTGCCGCAGGGTGTCACACGCCAGCTGGCGGTCTGGTGCCGTCTGCTCTGTTCCTGAGAGGGCCGGGACGGCCACTCGGCTGGGCTCCAGCCTGGCGCACTCGTGCCACTGCCCGACCGACCACGCTTCATTACGTTGCTTAAAAATAACTGGTAGATAGCTAGCAGTGTCGCAGCCAACGAGACCGTCTGTCCATGCCGCGTAGCATGGCAGCCTGGTGATTGGAGTACGATGTAGGCACGCTCCGGGACAAAACGGGTAATAATGTATCACCAGCTTTTTTTCTGGGTGCGCCTGCTGCACTAGTTATACAGCACCCACAGCAAAATGCATCCACATGCCAAAGTAGAAAATTGGAAACTGGATTGAGACTGTTCAATACATTACAAACGGAAGTGCTTCAAACCACTGTGACGTTGCACACCTGTAGCCCCTTGTGTTAGCTTCAGGGATGAATCACGAATTAGAGTGTGGGGCCCTCGTATAGTTGGCATCACTGCGTCTGTGTGCGTGTCCATGGTTACTGGTGTTGCGGTAGGCGACGAGCTGCCTGGTGGCGGATGTGCACACTGCACGGTGGACCGTGCCACCATGCACATTTGCACAAGGAATAATTGTATGCTTCAGGACATTAAGTAGCTTCTTTTGCATCTTCCCTGCCAAATATCATAAAATGAAGTTCTTTGAACTCTTGTTCCATATTCCAGAACAATGCTCTGTTGAGCCAAATGGGCTCCCTGATTCTGCAAAAATACTTATTGTGATATGCCTTAATACCCGTATTTCATGGCAAACCAGACGAAAAACGTTTTAAAGAAGATTAGGCTACCAGACTGATCATAATTATTCAGTGCAAAATTGCAACATGAAGAGCTGTCGGATACCTCACCGAATCTGGTTTGGCTGGTTTTCTTTTTGAAACATTATCAGAAAGATATGATATACAGTTTCATTATATTGAACATATTAATTTTGTTTACAAGTTAGGCTGCCAGCCACTCATGCCAAATCAGGAATTTTGCTGATTCAGCCCACACCCATATACATGTGCTATGCATTGGACTTTAGAAACCCATTGACATGGACATGGCTACTGGTCGCCACCAAATTCGGCTACCAGATCGAGTCGCTTCTGACGCGTGATGCGGGCAGGACGTATGCTGCTGCATTCCATTGGATGGCGTGCTTCTTGTTTGTATATATGGGTAGGTATCTGATATCTCAATCGAGGCTATATAAGCTGCAATACTAAAATGTTTATATATATCCGAGATTGCCACATACCAGAATGTCACCGAATCATGGATCATGTACGCCTGGATTGGAAACCAACAGCTGTTTCCGTATCAGCCCATCCAGCTGAGGGTAAGCAAAAACACGGAAACGCGGCCGGTTTTAGGCCGTGCGCCTATGGGAGTTTAGGGTACGCATTTCGTATCGGCATTTTTTCAATTGATTCAGCAATCCCAGGAGGATTGCATCAGCCTTTCATTATACATAATTGATCACGGACCCTTACCGTTCTTTGCCTATTTATTTACTACGCTCCGTTCAGAAGTTGTCGTGGTGCGAAGTGAAGACATCTGTGAGATGGAGCCCACCTCGCCCCAAGGGTCGGCCCACCGATGTTGATATCTTGACGATCTTTATCTTGATCTTGAAATGATTGGACGGGACAAAATACATGAAGGCAATGGGCAGACCAAAATGAATTGGGGGCACATTCCATTGGCTCCCATATTAGAAGCTGAAATAATTGCGGGGGTGGGTTCAGCAAACATTGAGGTGGCAGTTCCCCCTCAAAGGTATATAAAACAACACTCCTGAGTCGAACGACTGACAAGTGGTAGCGAATCGGCGAGAGGTAGTGGCGTTGCCAGCTAGGGTATGTTGCAAGGGCTGATCTAAGGGGAGGAAGCGAAAGTGGCGCCCCTGATGACCCGAAGGACGCCTCTCTTGGAGGCTCCAGTGTACCCCCCTCCTTCGAATTTATCAGCGCAACGCGCTCCTCGGCCTGGGAACGGCAGTCCTCTGGGAGTCCGAACGCATGCCGCGAATTTTTCGGCGAAAGGCACTCCTCAGACAAAAACAAATGGTGCCACTCTGGGAGATCGGAGTGTACCCGTCCAAATGTTCTGGACAAAGAGCCGCCCCTCTGGAGAAATGACGCCTCCTTGGAAAAATCATAAATATGTCGGTGGATGGCGTAGGGGAAGGGGGCTTGTACCCTCCATGGAACTTCCACCCAATCCTCTGCGGATTTGTGGGTACGCTGAAGTCTGTACTCACCCATTCAGTTGTGTAAACCACTCCAGCGGAAAATATCAGCCACATATCTAGAGAGCAAGGAGGGTGAGGGCGAAAGCAGAACCGCCCGTTCTTATCTTTGAGGGTGAAACTGCCCCCTCAATGCTTGCTTCCCCCACCCGCAATATTTTCAACTTCTAACATGGGAGCTTATGGAATGTGACCCCCTATTCATTTTGGTCTGCTTATTGCCTTCATGTACTTTTCCCCCTCCGATCCTTTTAAGAAATCAGCATCGGTCGGCCGACCCTTTCGGCGAAATGGGCTCCCTCTCACAGATGCCTTCACTTTGCATCACGACAACTTCGTAACGGAGCGTAATAAATCAATAAGGGAAGAATGGTACGGTTCCTTGATCAATTCTGTATCATGAAAGGCAGATGCAATCCTCCTGAGGTGGGTGAATCAATTGGGGGAAAAAATCCAAAACGAAATGCGTACCCCGAACTCCCATAGGCGCACGGCCTAAAACTGGTCGCGTTCTCCATGTCCAGGTGCAACGTCACCGTCAGCCTTCAGGGATAGCCCAATCATTGTTAACAACCCTATATTTTTCTCAAATTTCAGAGGAAACCACACCTGTACAAAGTATCTTGGTCCTTTGCCCTTTCAGACACAAAGCGAGAATGATTGAAGTTTTGATTGTCTCTGAGCCGGAATTATCATTCTACTCATTTAAAGTTAAAATGTGCTTCAGCTGAGAATAAATTATTGAAGAGACTGAAACATTGTGTCAGGAAATGGAGCTATTTTTATCCCAGATGGGAGATGTGAGGCCAAGAATTCACAGTGGATTTTTAAACATATACCTGAGCCTACACAGCATATTGTGAACATATTACCCCCCAAAAAAAAAAGAAAACACGAAAAAAACACATCTACACGATAAAAATGCTGGTAACAATATATTACAAAACTGACTTTCTGTCATTGCATCAAGCATACCCTGTTTTGTCCCTCTTCGTCGTGCCACAAAATACCGGCCTATCTTTCTGTTAAGATTCCGAATATCTCAGAGAAAATCGTGTGCGACCAAATTAATAATTACTAGGATGGCAAGAGGCTGCCAAGCTCCATTCAGTTCCCCCACTGACCGGTTCATTCCACTGCAGTCTCTTCTACGCAGCAAGTGCCAATGGGAGTCCAATTAGGACGAGGGTCAGTAGTGACCAACATCAACACCAGTAGACTTCCCAGAGCCTTTCACTTCCTACTCACAAAGCTGCAGTGGTCTGGCATTGATCTCGACCGATTCACCAGCTCTCCGGCTGGTAGAATCAGCTGCCAATGCTGAGGCACTGATCCTGGCAGTAGTCCAGTGCAGCCATATGATGTGGCCACACACCTTCACACAGTAACAAAATTACCGGCGGCGTCACGGGCAGATGGAACGTTGTACCTAATGGAGACACGCTCCTGCTTAAAATTGTGCAAATGTGCAATGGCCGACGTCTTCCAAAATCGTTCTTGATATAAACGTGCTTCCATCTCGTAGTGCGTACCGTGTGTGTATGCGCATATGGTATGGCAAATTCGCGGCCAACTTCCGGGTACTAGGGGACACAATGGCATTGGCTTTGCAGCCAGACTTATAACTGGCACCAATTGCAGTAGCTGCAAAATTGGATATCCTGAATAACTCTTCCCAAGACCTGTCCAACATGCAAATACTTTTGCCTTCATTTGTAATTTCCCACACCAGCTTCTAAATTTGAGCATACTGGTGCTGGCGCTCTCCTGTACGAAGAAGCGACAAGTGACCTTAGTGTTCCATACTTTCTTGTTGCATCAGCAAGTGCATTCCCTATTACCCTGACCTGACTGGAAATTCGGCAGATGTCAATGACCTTTCCTGTTTGTTTCAGCACACAAAGATGATTAAAACCTTCTTTAAAAAACGATCCCGGAGAGTGAACGTTTCTGGGTCTTCTCTTCTCATAGATGCTGCACAAAGACGCACTAAGATGAAATGATGTTCAAATCGCTGTCCCACTTCTCAATAAAACAGGGTGCTTCTGGGACTGACACCAGCTGCGACGCACATACGTGCGGCGTGCGGGGACCCTGATCAAAGGCAGGTGCAGCCTGATAGGCTGCAGCGGCAGCCTATATCGACTTTTCCATCGAGGAAATATCCTAATGGAAATATGGGCATATGGACATGAAATATGTGGTGAGCCAAGGCAGGTGTATTCTGCTGCCCAGACAGTCGGCTGAGACAGCTTGACATGTCCTACTCAGTAGTCAGCAGACGGTTGAGACAGCGCGACATGTCCCACTCAGTGGTAGGCTGAGACAGCACGACATGTCCCACTCAGTGGTCGGCAGACGGTTGAGACAGCACGACATGTCCCACTCAGTAGTCGGCAGTGGGCGCTACACCAACCTGTGCTCGGAGGCGGCCCTCACGATGTCCGTCTTCCTGTGCATCCTCACATGCTTCTCAAGCTCCTCGCGCGTGTAGAACATGGCCGTGCAGACGAAACATTGCACCAAGTGGGCACCGGCTGGCAATGTCACCCGCTCGGGCGGCGGTACCAGCTCCATCTAATGGCACAGTTATCTGGTCAGACACGCACTCGGGCGGCGGTACCAGCTCCGTCTGACAGCACAGTCACCCGGTCAGACACCAGCTCAGGCAGACATACCAGCTCCATCTGACGACAGTCACCCGGTCAGACACCAGCTCAGGCGGACATACCAGCTCCATCTGACAGCACAGTCACCCGGTCAGACACCAGCTCAGACGGACATACCAGCTCCATCTGATGGCACAGTCACCCGGTCAGACACCAGCTCAGGCGGACATACCAGCTCCATTTGACGGCAGTCACCCAGTCAGACACGAGCTCAGGCAGACATACCAGCTCCATCTGATGGCACAGTCACCCGGTCAGACATGCCACAACACACCACCTGATACCCACCAGCACAACAACCAACAAGTTCATGCTGTTGGCAGGCACAGATGATACCCGGTCATGTGTAGTTATTAGGGCTTTAGGGCGCATCGACTACATCGGTCATGTAGCCCCTGTCATGTGTAGCCTACTGATGGGCACAATATTTCCACAGCATGGTAGCCTTCAAGTGCACTAAACTGGGGAAAATAATGTTCCCCATCATGACTTTCAATGGGACCTTCCACTATTTGTAATTAGTAACCATGTCTGTTTATTAGTATGTATGTCTTGCCATGAGCTCTGAAATTTGAGCAATGTGACCAAAAGCTTCAGCAGAACTAGCCATTGACTAAAGAACCACAAACAACTTGCCATTTGAACGTAATTCTGACAGCAAATTTATCCCACCACATAATGATGAAATTTATCTGAACCCAGAAATAGATAATGGGCCAGCTGCCCACTGATCTGCTGTAGACCAGAGTAATGAATGAAGCAATTGGCATAAGAAAGTTGAACAACTTCACATGCACATAGTTTTGTGCATGTGCTTTCATGCTGAATAGTTTGTATTAGACTTGTGGACACATTTTCTATGATTCTTTTTGTTAGTGGAAACACTATATAACCTAAAAAATATTATACAATGAATAATGCATATACTGTGTTCACAATTACTTTGAACACAGTTAGAATACTCTGTGTTTGACTGCCAAAAAAGGCAATCTTCTATTAAATATTGTGCTATATGAAAAACAATAAAATGAGTGCAATGTATATTACTCCATCACTAATTACAGGATACATGAGATAAAAACACTGATGAAGACTAGCATGATGGTGGGTAGCTTGAACTCTCTTGCTCTATTTGCAGTCTAAAGATCTAGGCAGTCCATAATACCAATGTGTGGCCAAATACTACTACTGATTCTACTACTATTGAATGGACATTTGGGACAAAGTGGTCCCCATATACAATTTTGGAACATTTACACAACCAATTACAATTTGTTTCACCATGTACCACCAACATGTATGTACATCCAATGCATAAGTACCTATTGTCCAGGCTGATAGTATCTCCCCTTTACAGGCCTAACTGGATGGATCCCTGTGGCCTTCTTGGTTGGTTGTTGGAGTTTAGGGGCGCATTGACTGCGGCAGTCATACAGCACCCCCTGTGGCCTTCTTAAGTCTGGACACTTGATGACCATGTTATTTTGAGATGGTTGCCCCAATCAGTGATAAATTATTACTGAAACAGGGTGGAGCATACCAATTTCTGAACACTAAATTGGCATCCCTGCTGACAGTGTCACACATTGTGCTTTGTGATGAGTCATTATGAGATCTTCATACCTAATCTTCAACAGAATCTTGCTGATAGGTATCATGCTGATACTTACCATTGTGGATTGTGATGCATGAAGATCTCTTAGCACAAGTCCAGCTAAGGGGATTACCTATAATGTGGTCTGTTATGCAATATCAGTTGATGAGCAGACGTATTTTTATCATTATCAGTAAAATAGTTACCCATAAATTAGGTATCTCAAGGCAAAAGGAAAAGGTTCATGCATGAGTATGCTGTTGGGTCAAAATTCTGCATGAAGAACTTATAGGTTATGTTAAGGGACATAGTTTCCACTGTAAATTTTGGCATCCTACTGTACTCATTCAACATCTCATACCTAACGAGAAAAAACCATTACTTTAATACTGCCCCAGATGCCACATCAGGAAGTAGTAGTAAATTATACAGTATTGTATGAATATTATAGGGCAAGACAACTAAAAGGCCAATTAATATTTTTACCTTGCCTTGTTTTTGTCACACACACTTTGTGAAATTGGTTGCTGTTCCAAGGAAAAGGGCATCTTTGCATTCTTTGAGCCATGGCTTTATTCCATTGGAATTCAGATGACATAAGGCAACCAGCTCCAAAGGCAATACAATTTAGATGCAATGTGTTGTTTTGATTGCATTCCATCAGATAATCCATGGTACGAAGATATCTATGAATGAGCTGCATACTACTCACATTATACCAAATCCTTCATTGGTTATAGAGGCACAAGCTACAAAATGCTCAGTTTTTATCCTGAAAAGTTTGATTTCTTCAGTTTTCTCCTTTGGATGGCAGTGTAGTTGCCTAATTGTTTCCATGGGTCCCATTCACAACTGCAGTATCTTCTGACAGCTTATCATCATCAATAATTATGTACCTATATTATATATTGGAATCCAAGCATGTACAATGATTGGTAGCCAATTGGTCCTGATTTTGGTAAGTGATCATGCCATAGCCTATGTTTTTTTGGTTGCTCACTACCAACTAGTTCACATCCAAGTTCTTCCATTTTGTTGCTGGTTGCCTGCCAATCACTTGGCTACTGACCATCTATTGGTTCATAGCTTAGCTATGGCTTTGCATTGGTGTTGTGGCTTTACAACACACTCAGCAGCTGAGGCCATATGGCATTGCCTGCCTCTCACCCTGGCAGGAAAGGCAGGCATTGCAGGAATCAAACCCCATACATCTGGTGTGCCAGATGCTCAGCTTAACCACTGTCTTACTGACACCCCCCATAGGTCAGCTATTAGTCACTCATTGGCAATGTTGGATTTGTTCTTTGTAATTCTGGATGCATAGAGGTAATTTCTGAGGTAATAAAATAATGAGGATATTTTTCATCAAAGCTGTGACATCACAGTCTTAGATTCCCCTTTCCAGTCCATTTTGAACACTTTATGACAGATCAGCTAACTGTTAAACAGCACCACTCAATCTCCAAATGAGAACAAATGGCAAGATACTTTTCTAGAGAGCATAATGTTTGGAATGCAAAAATCCAGCAGCATATTTTCCAACCCTGCTCATTGGTTATTGTATTGACCCATTGGTTTTATTGGTCCATAGATCAGTTGTTAGTCACCAATTGGTCTCTTGCTTGACTATCAGTCACCAAGTGGTAACACTTGGTTCTCAATTATTGTGTACCCTGGCATACTTATGTTTCAATAACAATGAAAAGGTATACAAGTGTTCTGAGCATAAGCAAAGAAACTTGAAAAAGTCCAGGGCCTAACAGCAGTTTTGATGTCATCCTTTCCAGTAAATGCCATAGACTCCATGAAAATACTCAGCAAGGCTGCAAATGGATGCATAAGCTCTCCCAACCAAATAGGAAGCTACCCAGGGGCAAGGTTAGACTTGTTATGGAATCATAAATTTGGAGAGGGTAGTTTCTGGACATTCCAATTGGAAGATACTTTTCTGCTTCTGATGTCAGACTCCTCCTTATATGTAAAAGTCAGTTTTTGGCATGTTTATGAAACAGCCACAACCTTGTGAGCAATATCAAACAACTTCATTCAAAACTTCGCTGAAAAAAGGAGTACATAATTTATTGGAGGATAGCATTCTGGATAAAAAAAAACATCCAGAAACAAGGACCATGCCATATTTATAATCCTCTTTGAAGGTTGGAATGAAACAAAAGCCAAGGTTGCAAAGTGATTTATTTATTACTTGGGTTTAAGAGCAAGCTGACTGCAGGATCATTTAGTGCCCATTAGGTTGCAAAGTGAATTTTACTTTATCAATGGCTGGACAAAGATGTCAACCACGAACATTGCAAGAGATCCTAGTTGCTAAGTTACCTAGCAATTGCATGCCATTAAAATAGCATGCACCAGAAGCTTGAAAATAACTGGAAACCTTTCTGTAAAGTTACTTACTAAGTTCAGCACCTGTCAGACATTACAAAGTGCCAGCTGACATACAGTCCAAGTGACAACTTGAATGATAAATGCAATCGAGATGTGCATACATAGACAGCGTCAGCAGGAAACAAGCGTCACGCAGAATATGCATTGGTGAAAGTAAAATACAATTTGTCAATAACCACACGAAGGTCATCGACACCATCCACAGACAAGGCGGACATTTACATGCGCCAGAATCGGCTCAGCGGGTCTCTTTACCTTCGATCAACCTTTTTACGCGATGCGGCACAACGGCTAAGCATAAATATCACACACATTAGCTAACTTACCGTGGATACAACTGAATAAGGTAGCCGTACAAACAAAGAACGAGGCCCAGACCTCACCGCGTCAAAACACCCCCATCGCCTTGGGCAAATTTTCCTCTCGCTGATTGTTTTCCTCTTTCAGCTCATCAGCTGATTGCAGGCTTGTGTACACTAATGCTTTCATCACGCTGTTCCACGTAAGACAATGTAGTATTGACAGATATTTGGGGCTGGCACAGGGGCCCTTCTAACATGTTAAGTGCGGAGTACGCGCTTCCTCAGTCACGGCCCTGATCCACGTAGTCCTTGGATCTTCTTATTGCCTTAGCAGTACTGCGAGGGTCGAAATCAGCTAGGGGATGGCGATGGCCTCTGCAGTAGCCAATGGACACCCTCCCCCCCCCCCCACCCCATCCACCACCACCTTCAAAATCTCTCAGACGAGTCTCTGGGCTGGCGGCACGCTCCATTCCCTAGAGCGCTACACCCCTTTGACAGTGGTGGATCCAGGGGCAACAGGGTGCATGTCCCCCCCCCGATAGAGATGTGGCGTAGATAGGACGTAGTTATAGGCATGTCCTACCTAGGAGTAGTGGAGGTAAAAACAAGAGCCAGCGAGCTTGTTTATTTATAGTTCGTGCTTTTGGTAGCCGGGGCTAAGCCCCACCTATTGAAAGCGGCAATTTTGGAGCCAATGCAATCTGGCTGTTCCGTATGTGAAGCACGGCAATTATCCCAGCCAACGACCTACCGCTGGCCCCTCGCGGGCATGTGCGGGCGGCAACACGGGTAAGGGCTGCCCACAAAAACCGCGATGGCCCGATGCGGGCCTTTCAGCGATGGCCCTTGTGAACTTTCATAACATTCATCACTTAGGAAAATCCTGGCTGTGCCACTGTTCACCTGACCCGAGAATGCGCATGCAATCTAAAGCGTGGCGCCCAGGAGGGTGCCCGTACTAATATTGTCGAGAGAAGCGTCAGAGTTCATCAGGAGGGTACCGATGCTTGCACTTCGGGTGCGAACTATCTGAAACTGCGCCTTTAAATTCGGGAACAGCCACTCCAAAACGTTGCCGAAACCACGTAAGTCCCACTCACAAGTGAATGGACTGATGAGCAATCAGAGACCCCGTAAAGATCAACCTCTTCAGGTTGAGAGTGGATTCTGGCCAGCCGGTCTAAGAGGCCTGCTCGGTCCCCTCCACCCAAGCCCGGCCGATTCCTATCTATCACATCACCTACCTAGAAATCCTCGCCTCCCATATCCCATCCTCTCTCTCTAGCCTCCTTTCTCTCCCACATTCCCCATCACGATCCCTAAATCGATCCTCTTCACCTCCTCCATTCCTACATCCTCCAAACTTCTCGTGAGCCAGGCTTCGCCCTCGCTGTCAACCTCTTCTTCCTCACCTGCATCGCCGTCCAGAAATACTCGACCAATCCAAATTTCAGGCGCAACTTGCAATACCAGTATGTCGAAATGCGCGCCCGTGAAGCAAAGTGAGCACGGTTCACTGAAATGGCAAAGGCCCGGGCCAAGGCGCCTCCCCCAAGGTCGGCCACCCCATCGCCGCGAAGGCGAGTGGAGGGACCGGCGGGAGCATCCGAGATGGGTCCTCCCCCGCCTCCTCCGCAACTGAGTGTCCCTCAAAAGCGAGGGGTGCCCTGATCCGGATCACCACCGGGGGCGGCTCACCAAGGTCCCGCCAGAGAACACACTCATTAAGCTCTGGTCGGAGCCGCCTCCTGGAGTCCTCGGTGGACGCTACTCCGAGGCAGGGCACGGATGCAGTTTTAGACTCCCTCCGCCCTTCTTTAGTCAAGAATGACACCAGCATATTGCTATCTGGATTACATCATTTCCTCGTTGCCAATTGATCGTTCTATCGCTGTGTTTGTGATAAACTCCTGTCATTGTTTGGTTTGTTTTACACTCAATCCTTTAAGTACCCAGATGTCTTATCGCATTAACCTACCGACATGGTAGTTTTACATCGGAACTGCAGGGGAATCAAATCCAGCCTTAATGACCTCGAACATTTTTCAGATCCCACACTCTGTCCGCTGTATGCATACAGAAAACAAAACTGGCTCCAGGTGCCCTATTCAACTTAAAAATGCACTGTATTACGAAAAGACGTACCGTTTGGCACTGTGTCGCATGGCGGTGTCCTTCTCGCCATACACGACAGTGGCCATTGCCGACAAGCAAACATTTGTTATGCCCTCCAATGGGTCGTAGCGAGAACAACACTGAATCACCACGCTGTTACAATATGCTGTATTTACATACTACCTTCACTATCTTTTGTCGCTTCCGAAGTAACCGATATTCTCGCACAGCTTCTGGCACTATTCATAATGTGCGGAGATTTTGATGCTCACCATCCGCCCTGGGGCTCCAGCCAGGCCAGTACGCGCGTGGTCGGCAGCTGGAAAGAATAATAAATAATGACTGTATTAGCACCCTGGATACCAGTGCCCGAACACATTTACACTACCGACTAGTCATACCTCCATACTGGATCTTGCTCATTGCAGCCCACAGTTATCTCCTTATGTGGAATGATATGTTACAGATTACAGACCCCTTTATTAGTGACCATTTTCCAATTTGTATGCAATTTTTAGACGATGTCGCCGTGGGCCGACAACCTCCTAAGTGGATCCTCGGCAAGGTAGATTATGACTCCATCCAGGCTGATGTACAGGGTAAGTTCAGTGACGGTTACCGGGATCTATCGATTCAGGATTTTACTGTACTGTTGCTGGTGTGCCGAGCACAATATCGCCCGCTCCTCATGTACATCTAAGCAGACTCCAGTCCCATGGTGGTCTGAGTAATGCAGCTATGTCATCCGTGCCCGGAAAAGAACATTTTGAGCCTTTGATCGCCATTGCTCCACCGGAAATCTTATGGCGTTCTAGAAGGCAAGGGATGAGCTAGAAAAGCCATTGATAAAGCCAAGCGTGAGTCTTGGACATCAAACGTAAACAAACTGATCGTTCCAAGTTTTGTATCAGTATGGGCGCAAATAAAACGGGTTGGGATGGATGGTACCAACCTCATTCCCAGCTCTTTGTATAAATGGACAAGTTTATCTCAGGCTGAAAGAGGTATCAGATGGAGCCATATCATAATATTAAAGACTCATCTACTACCAAAGTTCATAACGTCCAAAACTCAGAACCTTCAAGGATCACAACGTCCAAAAAGTGAAATCAAGCAAAAATGTTTTGGATATGGTGCGTTCACAATGCATAATGTTCATAACGTCCAGCAAACACAACCTAAAAAACGGCCTTCAATGGGAGCGCTCATGACCTCCAACGTTCATTTATGTCAAAGGATAATAAAGTCCACAAATGGTTCCAAATTCTCCGCCAGAGGAACCGGTAGAACTTCTGGCAGTGAAGTCTACCGAACCTAACTTAACCTAACCTAACCTAACCTTACCGAGCCTAACTCGACCTAATCTAATCTAACCTAACGTAACCTAACCTAACCTAACCTAACCTTACCTAGCTACATGATTTCATCGCGAAAGGTTATGCCGGCTCCTTCAGCGGATTATTGGGGAACTATTTTTGCACTTTATAATCCATGGACTACATGAACTTTGGAGGTTATGAATGTTCCCTTTGAAGGCAGCTTTGGCGGTTGTGATCGTTGGACGTCATCAACTTTGGGCATTATGAACACACCCTATCCAATGCATTTTGAACTTGATTTCGCTTTTTCGACATTATGATCATTGGACGTTGTGAGTTTTGGATATTATTAACTGTGGTAGTAAACGAACCTTGGATGTTATGAATGCTCGCCTATCAGATGAGATATCTCGAACACTCTCAGAGAGGTGCAATAATACTAGGAGCTCACAGTTTAGTAAATGCAGAATGCAATGCGAAAGACAATCATTGGTATTACAGCCACCACCGTATTTTACTACTATTTACTCTTCACCATGATTGAATTAAATTCTGCGATTTCATCCCGCAGACCTGTATCTGAAGGACCTGACATGGTGCACAACGATATCAAACAGATACCCAAAGACAACATAAAAATTATTATGTCGCCCTATAATGTCATGTGGGAAGCAGGCACAGTCCCCCCCCCCCCCTCATGGCCAGATGCAATTGTTATTCCCACACTTAGATCAAACAAAAAAGGTAATCATCCGCTACAATATCAAACGGTATCCCTTACATCAGCATTATGCAAGCTTTTTTAACACGCGCTCTGGAGGGCCTCTGCAAATTACGCGCACTGGAGAGTGGGGCGGAATCCGCCCCATAAAATATCGGCTCCTATGATAGCTAGAGTAACAAAATTTTCAGGGTAGATGTATATGGTGGTTATCTCTATTGTGTGCAAATTTCATGACCTTGGATGAATATCTTCAAGGTCAAATCAGGTCACATGTCATATCTGGCTTGTTTTGCGTGGCTTGGCTTGACATGGTTATGGGTCGCTGCGATTATGACAAACTGCTACAAAATGGGCATCAATGATGTTTTGGAAATAACCAATGACGCAATACAAATGATAAATCCGGCATTTGACCTCAGGCCACCTATATCTCAGCACTTTATCGGGTCAGTTATTGGTTCCAGTTACCGGAACCGGGCCGCCCGCCCGACCGGCAGGCGGCCCGCGCAATCGGCTTCACGAAGAAAGGGCTGAAGTACATGAATGAAGTATGGAAACGCTTAGGTTCACAATGACAAAAACATAAGTTTTCAGCAGGGAGTAACAAGCAAAATGACATGAATCGCATGACTGTCATTTCCCGGTGATCTAGCATGATTCTGAGAAGAAAAAAATTATATAACAATATACATCAAACAAGTCGCTAGTATTGCCATGAACACTTCTCTGTTGCCAATATACGGGAAGCGCATCAGCACAGATTTTTGTAGTCTGACGCTACGAAATGTTTTGACTTTGACGCCCTCTAACTCGAAAAATTTTCGCCCGGTTTTCGTTTGTCTTGTTGTAAGAAACCTGCCGGACATTTCTAAGCAGATTCACAAAAATGGCGTACATCGACCGGTAAAATCGGTCGATACACGAGTTATTTACGATAAATCGGAGGGGTGGGTGGATTTTGTCTCCACCCTCTCTCCAGCGCACGTGATAAAATGGTGAATATCTCTTCATGCCGTTGAAGTGTTTTTAGAGTCTACCAATCAGCTAAACAGCATTCAGTTTGTGTTCAGAAAACATCGTAGTACGATGGACCATACTCTGATTCTGGACTGAAGTTTTCAGCAGGGAGTAACAAGCAAAATTACATGAATCGCATGACTGTCATTTCCCGGTGATCTAGCATGATTCTGAAAAAAAATATTGCATTACAATATACATCAAACAAGTCACAATGTACAATGATTGATGATTGATGATTGACAATGATTGATTGATTGATTGATTGACAATGACAATGATTGATTGATGATACAATGATTGACATACAATAATTGATGTACAATATACATCAAGCTAGTATTGCCATGAACACTTCTCTTTTGCCAATATACGGGAAGCGCATCAGCACCGATTTTTGTAGTCTGACGCTACGAAATGTTTTGACTTTGACGGCCTCTAACTCGAAAAATTTTCGCCCGGTTTTCGTTTGTCTTGTTGTAAGAGACCTGCCAGACATTTCTAAGCAGATTCACAAAATGGCGTATGTCGGCCGGTAAAATCGGTCGATACACGAGTTATTTACGATAAATCGGAGGGGTGGGTGGATTTGGTCTCCCCCCTCTCTCCAGCGCGCGTGATAAAATGGTGAATATCTCTTCATGTGGTTGATGTGTTTTAGAGTCTACCAATCAGCTAAACAGCATTCAGTTTGTGTTCAGAAAACATCGTAGTACGATGGACCATGCTCTGATTCTGGACTCAGCTGTTCGTGCTGTTTTTGTGCTACACCGTCACACAGCTGCCACATGTTTTACATAGAGGGTGTGTTCGACACTGCATGGCGCCATGTAATTTTGAGTAAATTATATGACCGTGATATTCGCGGCCCCATGGGTATCTTTTTGAGCAACTTCCCATCGGACCGTTACCTCCGGGTACGTGTGGCTGGAACCTTTTCAGACCAGTTTTTTCAGACCGATGGTGTACCACAAGGTAGTGTGCTAAGCGTATTATTATTTGCAATATCCACCAATGGCATAGACAGAAAATTACCACGATCAATCGGACGAGCTATCTATGGGAGCAGCACCACACTTCCATGTGGTTCTGAGCAGCACATGTAGCAGCACCACACTTCCATGTGGTTCTGCTCCCGTAGTCTCCGCGGCGTGGAGAGACAACCTCAGCTGGCTGTCGGGAAGTTGGAAAAAAAGGTGCCACATTACTGGTCTTCGCTTCTCTTTTACGAAGACGGCAGCCGTCCACTTCTGTCGCCGTAGGCAGTTTTCAGACCCCATAATTAAGGTATTTGGACGACCTGTACCTTTTCAACAGTACGTCAAAATGATCTAGATACGGATGGACAGGCGAAGTACTGTAACATTGTTAGATATAACAGTACCATTTGGCTACCATCGTTCGAGAATACAGTTATATTACGTCGCGTGTCGAGTGAATCATGCCACCACTGTTGACTGCCGGCTGGACGCGTCTTAATGCATGTTATGATTTACGGCCGATACCTGAGCCAACGACGACGAACGCGACGAATGCTGACACCAATGTTATGGGTTACATTGGCGATCGGAGCCGTACAGCGCTGACTCTGCATCTGGACTAGATAGGTTAGGAATGCTACTGTCAACTGCAGGCAAGAAATGCTTATCAATGTTATGGGTTATGCTGGTACCCGAGCCGACGGCCGCTCACCAAACGGCGCCCCTGTATCCGGAGTAGATAAGGCCGACATTCCAGTTTACGCCCCCCGTCTGGACCTATGGTGATCGCCGTGGGCGGAGCCACCAGACCGGGAGCAGGTCGCAGCCGACCGTTATATATTGTCGAGAGTGACAGTCAGTTAGGGATCGAGGCTAGAGAGGAGAGGAGATTGAGCTCTCTCGAACTCGCTAGACTGTTGTCTGTGGTGCTGGCAGTTGCGTCTAAATTAACTGCCAGTACTTATAAACTTTCTGCTATACGGTTGCCATGTATCCGTACGAATGCACGAGTTGTTCGAGTAATCACGCCCGTTTCGCCTTGCTCAAATAAAGAGCAAATTTGGTGCTGAACTTTGAGACTGAGGTTTTCGCGACGCGTTGGTTCTACGGACTTTTCACTGGCCTAGAGGAACTTCCCTACAGCATATTTAACACGCGCACTGGAAGGGGGAGGGGGGTGGCGAAATCCGCCCACCTCTCCGGTTTTTCGTATATAACCCCAGATTTTACCGGTGGATATACACCATTTTGCGTACCTTCTTGGAAATGACTGGCGCGTCGCTTAAAGCAAGAAAAACGGAACTCGGGCGAAAATTGTTCGAGTTAGGAGCCGTTAAAGTCAAAACATTTCGTAGCGCCAGACCGCAAAAATCGGCGCTGATGCGCTTCCCGTATATTGGCAAAAGGGAAGTGTTCTTGGCAACACTAGCGACTTGTTTGATGTATATTGTTATGCTATATAGTTTCAAGGTCATGTTAGGTCACCGAGGTCAAGTCAGGTCAAGTTCATGACAGGTTAATGGAACCAAACTTGGTCAACTGCAATGTTGTCATAAATTCAAATGACTGTCGTGCGATTGATGTCGCTTTGCATGTTACTCCCTACACATCCTGAAAACTACTGTTTGTCATTGTGTACCTAAGCGTTTCCATACTATATTCATGTACTTCACTCCTTTCTTCGCGACGCCGATTGCGCCGAGCTGCCCGACGGAGCAGTCGGGTGGGCGGCCCGGTTCCGGTAAATGGAACAGGTAGCTGACCTGATAAAGTGTTGCTATATAGGTCACCTGAGATCAAATTCCGGGTCAAGCATCTGTATTGTATCATTAGTAATGTTCAAGACATGATTGATGACCATTTTGGAGCATTTAAACACAATCACAGCGATCCATAACAATGACAAGCCAAGCCACGCAAAACAAGACAATTTTGACATGTGACCTCATTTGGCCTTGTAGATATTGACCTAGGGTCATAAAATTCGCACACAATAGAGTTCACTACCGTACCCATCCACCCTGCGAATTTAGTTACTCCAGCTTTAATAGGAGCCGAGATCTTAGGGAGGGGGGCGGAATCCGCTCCCCCTCCAGTGCGCGTAATTTTCAGACGCCCTCCAGGGCGCTTGTTAAGGAATACATCACATGGCTGAAAGATAGCTGTACCATAGGGCTGCAGAACTTAAAAGTAGTGTCCCGTTGTTCATATGGAGCAGACCGAAGTGTTTTACTTATCAAAGTAAAACTTACTTACTTAGTGTTTTACTTTTACTTTAACTTATCGTGCTTTAATCCGCTAACGAATTGACTACGGAAGTGTTAGTTAGTAGCTATGTCTGTGCTTCTCAAACCACAGCACGTATGCTTGATGCTGTGCACCACGCCGCTCTCCGTATTGCTACAGGTGCTTTTCGAACTTGCCAACTGACAGCGTTCTTGTTGAGGCTATCGAGTCTCCTTTATCACTGCGACGTGAAAAGTTGGTTTAAAATATGCCTGCAAGCTGGCCAAAAACTCACGACACACAACGTATTAATGGGTATTTTCCACTGTACCTATCCCACGATCGAATACCAGGATATGTATGTTGCCATTCAACCTACGCACTCCCATTCACTTCACGAATGAAGAATTAAGCTAAATTACATGGCACAGCTCCGTGCACCACCTACGCCCCTTTGGCAGCGGATCGAGGTCACCTTTGACCTCTCTTTGAGTGATATCTGGAAGGATGATATTAGCACAACTGACGCTCGAATGCGCGCATTAGGCAGAATCCATTTGCATACGGGCACCGTGCAGACCGTGCCGGTGAACCGAAATAATCTTTCTACACCGAAAGATGAAAACTCAGTAACAGCGTAGGACGTGCTTTTGTGTGTTTCTGACATATCAAATCATTTAGACTTCTTGATCATTCATCAATGTTTACGGCAGGACTATGCGCCATTCTACATTCTCTTCGTTTTATTAAGCATGACGACAGAACCCGTGATAAACCACTTAATGCTCACTGACTCATTGAGTAGCCTATTTGTTTTGAAAGCATTTAGTCATGACCACCACGTAGCTCGTGACTTTGCGATAACCTTGATTTTTCTCCATGTTAAGGAAGTGGGCGTGATTTTCATATGGATCCCAAGCCACGTAGGTCTGGCTGGCAATGAGGCTGCTGACCAGGCTGCGAAGAGGGCTGCAGACGGTGGCCGCAGGACACGTCTGTCCCTTCCCCCTGCAGACTTCGATACATCAATATCATCATTTGTTGATCGAAAAGGGCAATGCGCTTTGAACACGAAGACTAGCACACAAAGCTAGTACTTGGAACATGGAAGTCCTCATTTCGTACACAAAGAATAAAGGAAGCTGCGCTGTGCCGTCTTCGGATTGGCCATACATTAGCTACACACAGGATGCACCTGCTGACGGCCGTCTGTGCCCACGCTTTGCCACTCCCCTCATAGTATATCACGCACTCGCTGGCTTCCCGAGAATGGAACCTGCACGCCGCAGATATCTTGGGCTTGGGTATTATATGGCACTGAGACAAATGCTGGCTGATGACTCGGATCGTTGCATCTGGCCACATATTTACATTCCTGTAAAATGTAACTTTTGACATCACTAATAATGCGCATTATGCGCAAAATGACCAACGCAATCGCCGCGCCATAAAACACAAATCCACCACCACATCTAATACCAAATAAATGCATAAATTATACAAAACGATAAGATGTGAAAAGCTCACTCCTGAAAGTGGTGACCTTGCCCGACCAAATGTTACTGCATGACCTTTCATCAAGTCTTTGGGCACAATGTGTTGCCAGTTGCAGCGCACATTTCAAAGTCCAGTTGTCTTTGTTCCATCTTCTATCGTTCGTAGTTCGAAGCTTGGTACAATCGTGTTACGGTGTTCTAACGGGGGAAAACATCTATGTTGCTTTCTACGCTTCGTACGAGTGGGCGAGGCTTTGAATTCGTATTTTCCTAATACCATGGTGGTCGTCAGAAGCTCAGCTAGCTATTTATGCAAAGCTTTACAAGAAAATAACATTTGGTAAACGACAAGGAGTTTGAGTTAGGACCATTTGGCTAACGCCTGACAAAATGGACTGTCAATCGGCGACATCACGGCTTGGGTCTCCATATCCTGGACTCCATCTGGGGGTCAACGGTAAAGTATAGACAATTTTGTATTATTAACCACATGGAGGCTGGCACAAAGCGCCAATGAAATCCGCATTATCTTTACATGATCTAGAACAAAAGTTAGAAGGGATGATAAAAATCCCCCCGCACCGCCCCCCCGGTAGAAGTAGGAGGTCGACCGACCAACGACAGTTGGAAGGGTTAAAGCCTCTTCAGTCAGCTCTGGCCTGTTGAAGACAGGGATTGCGGGGATGGAGAACATAGTGTAAAGAACAAGACAACCAAGATATAATGTTATGTAATTAATATCTATCCATAGCTAAATAATTATCGATGCACAAAGATTCATAGCTATGCTGGTAAGCTTGGATGCACTTTTGTCAGTGATTCTGAGATGAAAGACGAAGTTCCATTTCGGTTGTGAATCACTACAATTTTCGAAATAATATATTTGATATCTGATTCAAACAAAACGTTGCCGTTTTTGCTTCCTCGAAGGTGGCACAAAAAGCACGCAAACGACATATCAAATTCCGCCATCTATGAGGCTACCGGAGAGACCAAAAGTGAAGAATGAGTCCTCTTGGTAAAATTCGTTTTATGTGTTTCAGTGCGGCTGCAAGGAACATGATGATGTATCACTGTTACATTTAAACTGCCCGTCTCCTTGAAGTTATAAATAGATTTCCAAAAATTACTATATTTTATAGAGATTAAGCTCACGTGTCACATTTGCACGTGTCCAGTGGCGCACGTGCGATCCACGAGTATGAGATTTTGGTTCCACGTATAGGGCCCACCAGTCAATTGTCAATACCATTTTTGCATTATTTGCTCATTTTGTTTGCCCGCTGGCGCCTTTTGAAATATTCGCCCAGCCTGAGCATATGGCGGACATTTGCACCTGTCACGTGGCACCCACGACACGCACGTGTGTCATTACAAAGTCAAAAGTTACTATGCAAGCGATCCCAGACGTGTGTCAAATTTCACTTGCCTATCTGCAACAGTTTTTCCACACGAGCGATTTTCCACCGTGACTTCGTCGACGTCATTGTCGTGGGACACTACGTCTTTTGCCTTTTGGTACAAGTTTATTTACAACTTGTTCGTTGTACAAAACACAAAAATGTACAAATCACTGCCACAGACACGGATGATTCGCTGGTGCATTGGTTCAATATATGGCCAGAATCGGCATGAAGTCGAATGTCCTGAGATGTAACACACAATATGGAACGCATGGCCAGCCGAACATTTAATTCCACAATTATTCATATAACTATTAATGAATATAAATAATCACATCAGCGTACATCTGACAGAATGCTCACATCCGGACCGTTCACATATGGCAGAATGTTCACAACCGGACCGTTCAAATCTGACAGGATGTTCACATCCGGTCTGTTCACATCTGCGTTGACTGATCAGGCTGATCAGTGGGTCGGTGACGTTCGTGCTGCCGGCGCTGCTGGTCGACGGTGAGCAGGTCGTGCGACTTGGTGCGGCGCCGCCGCCTCAGCACCACCGCAGTCACGATCGCCAATATAATCAGCAGCGCCAGGACGCAGGACACGATCACCAGCGCCAGGCCGACGGAGCTCAGCAGCGGCCCGAACGCTGCGCCGCAGAAGACACACACGCATGGTTACAACAGCTGTGTGGTGGGCGGGTAAAGCCATCACCAGATGAAGGCGGCCGGAAATACTCGAGAGTGGCGGCCGTTCACACCAGTGGTCCCACTAACATTCACAATTGACAAACGCCATCCAAAGGTACCGCGGAGCCCACCAACCGTTTACAATTTAAACATGATAAACACCATCCCAGGGTACCGAGGAGCCCAACAACCATTCACATATGACAAACACCATTCCAGGGTACCGAGAGTCCACCAACCGTTTGCATATGACAAACACCACCCCATGGTATCGCGGCGTCTACCAACCCTTTTCAATTCACATATGACAATCACGATTCCAAGGTAGCGTGGTGATACTAACGGTTGGGATCATGTGAGGCAGCTGGTAGGCAGCTGGTTCAAGGTTAGTTTGCATCGGGTCACAAGCCATTGCGGAGCCCGACTGAGTATATATGGTGCGGCATGCGGTGTATATGGTGCAAGAGGTCATCTGAGCGGCCCGGGTCGGCCCGGCCTGGCAGACATGGTTTTGAAACCGTAAAAATCCTAGAGAACTTAATTTTTGTTACATTATTTTGAATTCCATGTTATAAACTCAGTTAGAGTGTTCTTTTAGTTTGAATTTCATTAATCTGTATCCAAATATTCTTCATGACGTACGCTTCATCTTTGTTTGAAAATGGAGGTTCATCCCGGCATTCCGCTCACGGACAACTTTTAACATCGTTTGACGCAATGCAGCACTTCAAAGTCGAATTTTCTCACTCATAGTCAGATATGGCCGATTCATTTTCAGCTTCAAGTTCCGTCATATTACCTCTCCTGATGCATCTCAACGTCCGTTCAAAGGAGCAAGTTTGCGGCGACATTCTCGCGCCAGAGATCACCATACCATATCGCACCGAAACCGACACTGTGTCCCCCATGGCATGCATCTCGGATGCCAAAGCGGTAACGCGGCTGGTTTGTGTTCCATGTTATCGAGTACCAGGGAAGGATATATCTGCTGAACATCCGAATACAGAGAAGGATGTATATATATATATATATATATATATATATATATATATATATATATATATATATATATATATATATATATATATATCTATATATATATATATCTATATATGTATATATATACTATATATATATATATATATATATATATATATATATATATATATATATATATATATATATATGTATATATATGTATATATATATACATATGTATATATAAATATATATATTCATATATATATATATGTATGTATGGCTTTTTTCGCTAGGTCGAATGCCTTTTTACAAAAGTCTATGCCCCTTCCATCATGTCAAGGGCCCTTTCTTCGGCCTTGGCCCCGACGTCAGCACAGGGATCCTTCCAGAAATCCGCCCTCTCCCCATCGACCTAGAAGCCCTTCACGTTGGCCCAGCCCAGGGGTCCTCAACATCTTCCCATGGGCACTCAGTTGACTCGGAGCTCTCTTTAATGGCCCAGGATCCTCTGTCAATCCCCTTTCGTTCGTTCAGAGACGGGCCTATACCCTGTGCCTATTCCTTGAGGGACTCTTGCGGGCCCCTCAAGACGATCGGCCTGTAGGGCCCCGTAGGACCATCCGCAGGGCCAGGGAGGGGAGGTAGGGGCAGATGCCCACTTCGCCTCCATTGGCTACGCTGCTGGATGCAACATGGGACCCAAGCCATCCCTCTCCCCCAACTCGATTTCAGAAAACACCACATATGTTTCGGAAGGTGCTGGATTCTTAGCATATACGGATGCAGATGTCACCTGACATTATTATCGATTCAGGTATGCCCATCACGGGTGGAAACATCCAGGTTCGGACCCCTTTAGCTCTAAAGATCCGGAAAGCTTGATTGGGTCCGGATGGGTCCATTGCCTAGGTCCAACAACTTTTTTGTGATTGGTTCTGCTTCTCAATGACGCCACAAATATTCTGATCAGCAGCGCCTTAATCTAATAAACAAGTATTTTTAATATGCGTTGTTCCTGAGTATTGAGGATAAAAGTTGTGTTGGATGATTTCTTACCGAACGTTTCAGGCCCGTTCTAGTGTCATGAAAGTGCCTATGAGTACCAATGAGACTTCAGTATTCTGTCTACTAGTAAAACACGGCCAATGACAGCCAGTGTACTGCAGAATACCGGATATGATCATTGCTAGCAACAACGTCAGCGATCATTGAACAATGGAATATGGTAGCAATTCGATGGGTGGCGCTAATGAGACATCAAAATACACTTGGACAGCAGAAGTCATGCTCACGGTCCACCGTACTTTGTGCGCGGTATGTTGCTTTACACTAGAATGGGGGAAGCTTCGCAAGAGACTGTTCGTATTGATCTGTTCGTTGTTTTTACTGAATTGATTTCCTGTTGTTGTGGCCGACGTGACCTTGGCTGATGAGCTTGAGTCCCTCTTTTTTCTATCGATTTTATAGTCAGACAGACATGAAGAGATGCCACCAACAGACGCTCGATTTTGTTCGGAAGTGTTTGGTTGACTTAGTTGCTTCATCCTGTGTGCAAGACACATTATGTTCCACTTAATTTTGGATGACCCATTTTTTTAGCGAATACAAGGATAGTCAACGTCACTGGACCATTGGATACCTAATGTCACGAACATCAGAGGGTCTAATTTGCAGCCCAAGCTTGCAGCCAAAACCATACTCCGAGATGGCCGGATCGATTTGTATGATTCCTTCACCAATCGATTCAGAGGATATGATATAATCGACACTTTTGAATGTCGCCCGGAACGATGTCTACCAACCACAGGTCGACGAATTATCAGATTTGCCTATTTGTAGCCAAACTACGATCAGAGGTGGCTGGACAGATTTACGTGAAAACTTCGCCGATGAAGTCACATGCGCTGAACCAACTAATTAAGTTTGCATTCCAATCGGTCCAGCAATACATGGTTTTGGCTACCATAGGTAAACATACCAATTGGCTGATGTAGCATTGTAAGACATCAATCCGGGTTAATATATTCAAAAGCGCCGATTAATTCGCATATACTGAATTTATTGATTAAGGTTCCTCAATGTTATACCTTAAGTCAAACTTAACATCCTCATGTTGAAAAAGCAGACATGGTAGTATCGGAGCGGAAAGATCAAAGAATGCATAGTGTCAATCGATGTGGACGTTCAAGAGAACAGGCATGGCAAGCATTTCCAAAATGATCGTTACTTCTCTGAAGCGTCACTTGATAGTCTCATGCTGCAGTCAGGCTCGCCATATTCAAAAGTACAGAAGTAAATCGATCCGGCTGCATCATTTGGCGGAAGGCGAAATAAAACCCAACGGTACACATATGCATCTCCCAGACCGGACAGCTCACAGACAATTCTCAGACCGGACAACTTACAGACGCTTCTCAGACCGGACAACTCACAGACGATTCTCAAACCGGACAGCTCACAGAAGCTTCTCAGACCGGACAACTCACAGACGTCTCCCAGGTTGACGATGCAGGTGCCGGTGTTGCCAAGACGGTCCACCACAGTGATGTTGGCCTTGGGGTGGCAGCAGGAGGCTCTGTAGGACGCCCTCATCTGCTGGATTCCCTCCACGAACGTGTCTGTGCTCAGCTGACCTACGCCACTCGGGAACACGTGCACCTCGTGGATGCCTGACGGTGACAGCGACCCACGTCAGTGATGTGGACACCGGACGGTGACAGCGGCCCATGTCAGTGATGTGGACACCTGACGGTGATAGCGACCCATGTCAGTGACGTGGACACCTGACGGTGACAGCGACCCATGTCAGTGATGTGGACACCTGACGGTTACAGCGGCCCACGTCAGTGATGTGGACACCTGACGGTGACAGCGACCCATGTCAGTGATGTGGACGCCTGACGGTGACAGCGACCCATGTCAGTGACGTGGACGCCTGACGGCTACAGCGACCCATGTCATTGACGTGGATGCCTGACGGTTACAGCGACCCATGTCAGTGACGTGGACACCTGACGGTGACAGCGACCCATGTCAGTGACGTGGACGCCTGACGGTGATAGCGACCCATGTCAGTGACGTGGATGCCTGACCGTTGCAGCGACCCATGTTAGTGGCGTGGACACCTGACGGTCACAACAACCCATGTCAGTGACGTGGACGCCTGACGGTTACAGCGACCCATGTCAGTGATGTCGACACCTGACGGTGACAGCGACCCACGTCAGTGATGTGGACACCTGACGGTGACAGCGACCCATGTCAATGATGTGGACACCTGACGGTGACAGCGACCCACGTCAGTGATGTGGACACCTGACGGTTACAGCGACCCACGTCAGTGATGTGGACGTCTGACGGTTACAGCGACCCACGTCAGTGATGTGGACACCTGACGGTTACAGCGACCCACGTCAGTGATGTGGACACCTGACGGTTACAGCGGCCCATGTCAGTGATGTGGACACCTGACGGTTACAGCGACCCATGTCAGAGACGTGGACGCCTGACGGCTACAGCGACCCATGTCATTGACGTGGATGCCTGACGGTTACAGCGACCCATGTCAGTGACGTGGCCACCTGACGGTTACAGCGACCCACGTCAGTGATGTGGACACCTGACGGTTACAGCGACCCATGTCAGTGACGTGGACGCCTGACGGTGATAGCGACCCATGTCAGTGACGTGGATGCCTGACCGTTGCAGCGACCCATGTTAGTGGCGTGGACACCTGACGGTCACAACAACCCATGTCAGTGACGTGGACGCCTGACGGTTACAGCGACCCATGTCAGTGACGTGGATGCCTGACGGTTACAGCGACCCATATCAGTGACGTGGACACCTGACGGTGACAGCGAACCATGTCAGTGACGTGGACACCTGACGGTTACAGCGAACCATGTCAGTACCGTGGACGCCTGACGGTTACAGCGACCCATGTCGGTGACGTGGACGCCTGACGGTTACAACGACCCATGTCAGTAGCGTAGACGCCTGACGGTTACAGCGGCCCATGTCAGTGACGTGGACACCTGACGGTTACAACAACCCATGTCAGTGACGTGGATGCCTGACGGTGACAGCGACCCATGCCAGTGATGTGGACACCTGACGGTTACAACAACCCATGCCAGTGATGTGGACGCCTGACGGTTACAGCGACCCATGTCAGTGATGTGGACACCTGACGGTTACAGCGACCCATGTCAGTGACGTGGATGCCTGACGGTGACAGCGACCCATGTCAGTGACGTGGACACCTGACGGTTACAGCGGCCCATGTCAGTGACGTGGACACCTGACGGTGACAGCGACCCATGTCAGTGACGTGGACACCTGACGGTTACAGCGGCCCATGTCAGTGACGTGGACACCTGACGGTTACAGCGGCCCATGTCAGTGACGTAGACGTCATTTCAATGCAACGTCCATCAAGTGGGCCATCGCAGCGTGGGTGGAGCTCCTTACCAAGCATCAAGGGTCATTGCTGTCACACATATCAGCATAAACAAACGATACATCCGTGGTGTTGTATGCAAATAATTAACTCCGAAATTGTCTAGGGTCCAGGATGTTTTGTACGCCTTCTGGGCATCTACACTGAAAGGACGTGTATATGCAGATATATCCAGTCGGTGCTCTTGTATGATGAGCCACCGGTGGGGCCACGGTCAAACCAAAACTAGGTCATCCCGACACAGTCGTTGCACTGAATGATTGTCGCTCCGCAATGTCACATGTTGGTCATATATGCACGTCACCGAACAGTTCTCAAACTACTGCTTTGTGACGTGTGATGTAGATTAAAAAAACACAAGCTTGAACTGAAATGGCGAGAACTTCAACAACCGATAATGCACGTTGTTTGTATCTCCCACCTATTCGTTGGCAATTTGCATGCGAGTGTTCCCTGCAGATATCTAATGATGGTCGAAGTGTCGAACATGTGCTATAAATATACCAAATATACATATAACTTTGGATGACTGCTCAATGAACACCGGCCAGAAAACAAGGAACATATACATGGAGACAGAAAACATGACGAAGAAGGTCTATGACAACAATGCCGCTGTGGCATTCAATAACGCGGGCCTTCAATAACGCGGGCCTTCAAACAGCCTGTTGCCAACAGATTCGGATGTCTGTATGTTATATTTCTATATATATATATATATATATATATATATATATATATATATATATATATATATATATATATATATAGGCTGAAAATGACATTAGTACCTGCGCCTGTATCGGTGGCGATGATATCGACCGACCAGGAGCGCTGGTGGCAGTCGGTGTCGGTGAGGTAGTTGCCGCACTCGACGTCAGCGCCTCGCTGCACTGTACAGGTGGGTGTCGACACGTCCTCCTCCTGCAGAGGAGAGGCCACACGCAATCACGCACCCGCACGCAGCCGCATCACGACGCCAAACTGCATACAACACGCTGAACACTATGCAGCTGGCGAACACTAGGCAGCTGGTGAACAATATGCAGTTGGTGAACACCATGCAGCTGGTGAACAATATGTAGTTGGTGAACACTATGCAGCTGCTGAACACTATACAGCTGCTGAATACTATGCAGCTGGCGAACACTATACAGCTGGCGAACACTATACAGCTGGCGAACACTATGCAGCTGGTGAACACTATACAGCTGGTGAACACTATACAGCTGGCGAATACTATGCAGCTAGTGAACACTATGCAGCTGGCGAACACTATGCAGCTGGTGAACACTATGCAGTTGGCGAACACTATGCAGTTGGTGAACACTATGTAGCTGGTGAACAATATGCAGTTGGGGAACACCATGTAGCTGGTGAACACTATGTAGTTGGTGAACACTATGTAGTTGGTGAACACTATGGAGTTGCTGAACACTATGCAGTTGGTAGTGAGGAGGGACACATCTCTGTGGATTACCGAGTCACGGACGGATATCTCTCACATATCTGTGAAGCCGACACGTCCCCGTCTTATGTCTCCATATATGTTGTTACACCAGGGGTGGATCGAGGAATTGTCATAGCGAGAGGGAAGGGGACGAGTGGTCTAGGGGTAAGATGCTCGTCTCACAATCGAAAGGTTGTGGGTTCGAGTCTTACCTGTCGCTACTCTTCGCCCGCGACCAATCGGCGTGAGAGATTGGCGACGCTACATGACTCAACGGTCGACGTGTCGTAAAAACCAATAACCAACCATAGCGAGAGGGCATTTTTCTTCTCAGGGACGCTATTTTCTCTCAGGAGAACGCCGAGCTTGCTGATAAAAACAAAATCCGTTGAACGAGGAGGGGTGAAGGTATAAGGGGTGTACAATCAAGGCTCCGTGGAGGGCACCTTTTCTCGGTTAAAGCGGTACCACCTTCCATGAGGGGGAGGGGGCACATGCCTCCTGTGTACCTCCCTGTATCCGCCCCTGTGTTATGCTACATGTGATGTATGACTGTTGAGCAGCTGATTTTCAAATATACTTTCTACGAGTACTTTAAGACGTGCAGTGGAGGAAGAGGTGGGAAGATCCCCTCCACGCACATTTTAAGATTGTTTCAAGAGCCAAGTCACACATAATTCCTTTGTTCCCTTCTGTATTAATGAACACCTAGCGCATTGAAAAAAATTGCCTCAATGGCTTTTTACATCGACACCTTCGGAATCAACGGTACGAGTAGAAAATGGTGCAAACCAGAACAGCTACTGTGCTCAATGTGCTACTGTTCCCATGCAGGGGGACAAATTTGCTCAGTTGGGCGTCAGGATCTAAGTGAAGCAATTTCTTCTTGGAGAGTTTGTGATCGAGAATGGAAATGGAACTGCATTGAGCTGATTCCGCACCTCGGAACAGGCCCAAGTTACGATTTTGAGGACTGTGTTCCTCAGGATTTTGATGCTATATCAATATGATGGCGATGGTTGATGAACCATTGATGGTTGCAGATCCAGGTGAAATAAGTATTTGAGTACATATATGTTCATTTTACGGAGGAGAGCAACTGGTGTGTGGAGTTCTTGCATGATGTAGCCCGGCAGGTAACCGGACAAATGTACGTGAAGCAAATGTACGTATGGCAGAGGTTCGTAAGTAAATGTACGTAAGGGCAGATGTACGTATATCATTTGTACGCAAGCGCAGATATACGTATGGCAAAGGTACGTATGACAAATGTATGTAATCGCAGATATACGTAAGCGTAAAAGTACGCATGCGCAAATGTACTAAAGCGCAAATGTACGTATGAGCAAATGTGCGTAAGCGCAAATGTGCGTATGCGTAAACATACGGAAGCTCAAATGTACGTATGTGCAAAAGTACGTATGTGCAAATGCACGCAAATGTAAAAAAAAACACGTATGCGCAAATGTACACATGCACAACTGTACGCAAGCGCAAATGTACGTGTGGGTAAAAGTACGTATGCGCTCATATATACATACGTATGCGCAAATGGACGTAAGTAATGTACTGGTAGGCCCTGATGTAGCCCGGCAGGTGTTGGGCGCCCTGACCTGAGACAGTACTGTGACGGTCTGGTAGGCGGCCGCTCCATCCTGTGAAGTGTCGACCAGGGCGACCACACCCAGAGTAGCCGAGTCGCCGGGTCGCGCGTCGGCCGGCACGTAGTAGCGCAGCGTCACCAGCCCCGTCTGCTGCTGGCCCAGCGTCAGCCGCACCTCACTCAGGGACTGGAAGTACCTGCGACGGCGGCGACACGTGCTGCTCAGCTGCACACCGGCACCGAGGGCTACCACTGGCGGACTGCCGTTCACAAGATGCCGTCACTCCTGATGGGGGAGGGGTGACAGACGTGCCCAGTCTACACGGCAGTCACGGGACTCATCACCTCCCTACCAGCCACTCAGATACATTTTGTATAGCCAGCTCTGAGTGTCTCAGTAATTAACCGTGCGATTGCGCTAATTCGAAAGACGACCGATAGTCTGGCAACTTCAATCGGACGGCATCTCGTCGTTTGCTCGTGCAAGTCACTGATGTCAACACACATTACGTCACGTAAAAATGTGCTGATTATGACAGTCGAAAACGTTACCGATAAAAAACGAGCTACCGATATCTAAAACATAAAGTGTAGCAGCACATATACAGTACAAATTCTGGACAATTCGTTTTCGGCATTTTTTCTAGCCAACCTAGATCAAACGAGGTCAAGGAACCACATCAGTGCTTTGGTCCAGTTTAGAACGCATTGCATTTTTATAAGTCAATGTTTTGCCAGGAGGTCGAGTAAAGGATGAAATTGTTGATTTGTAGCACTTTGTAAATCACCACTTCTTCACGCAGAAAACAAAAATCAACGGGCATGTAGTGACCTAAGAAGACAAAGTCTGGGCAACGTAATTACGGCTGAAATTGAGCTCAGATTCAATATTAGTTCCAGGCCAATGTTCAACATCTGACTGGCACTACAGTGCATATCAGCATACTGACTGGCTCGCCAAGATTCAACATATGGCTGGTACTACAGTATACACGAGCATACTGACTGGGTCACCAATATTCGACATCTGACTGGTACTACAGTATACATCAGCATACTGACTGGTACTACAGTATACATCAGCATACTGACTGGTACTACATTATTTACCAGTATGCTGGCTTGTACTATAGTACGAATCAGCATACTGGCTGCTACTACAGCATGTATCAGAATAATCGCTGACACTACAGTATACATCAGTATGCTGACTGGCACTAGAGCATACAATAATATGTTGACTGATACTACAACTTACATCAGAGACCAAATTTACTAGTATTTTGTACTCGCACAGTTTAATAACAAACGGTGTGATGCGAATCATAAACTGTGTTAAATAACTTTTCACAAAGATCTTGGTTTGCAAACCACAAATAGTGTAATTCGGACACGATTTTGTGACTGTTTTACACACGATGCAATTTTGCCATGCCTTTGAGCGATAAAATAACATAATATGCGAAAATAATGTGATGTATGTCTAATAATGATTAAGTGATTAATTATTGCTGAATAAGTAATATGATGGGTAATTAAAATGCATGACACGAAACGATGCGAAATATGATATTTCCTTGCAAACAATGTCATTCAATTTCATAAACCCTTGATAAGAAATTATCCTGAGATAGGAATGTAAACAAAGAAAACCGCATTCAATTGCTGCCACGGTGCCTTTCAAATATTGACACTGATATTGATGGTGCAAACATGAAAATCGATATTTAGAGCAGGCTTCAACTGCTGAAATTCATTATATATCAAACAAAAACAAAAACAACAAGCACGTAAGCACCCCCTATCCTCTTTCATTGGCGGACAAATAAAATACAATAATACGGCAAGTAAATGATGGGAGGGCCAATACCAGCCCCATGAGTATGCCACTCACTCCTCACCTGACGATATCACTCACTCTTCACCCGACACTCACCCGAAGTTGTCGCTCACTCCTCACCCGACACTCACCGGATGTCGTCGCTCACTCATCACCCGACACTTACTGGACGTCCTTACCCGACACTCACCGGACGTCGTCTCGCACTCCTCACCCGACACTCACCTGACGTCATCGCTCGCTCCCCACTCGACACTCACCGGACGTCGCCGCTCACCTCTCACCCGACACTCACCGGACGTCGCCGCTCACTCCCCACCTGACACTCACCGGACGTCGCCGCTCGCTCCCCACTCGACACTCACCGGACGTCGCCGCTCACCTCTCACCCGACACTCACCGGACGTCGCCGCTCACCTCTCACCCGACACTCACCCGCGGTCATCAGTGGCGTACAGTCGGAAGGAGTGCTGTCGTCGCGCGCCGTTGGTCAGCCGGAACTGAACGCTGCCCGCCTGTCCTGGCCGCGTCACGCTCGCCTCGGCCAGCTGCGGCGCCAGCGCCACCGACGACCTGGTGGCGCGCAGAGCAGACTCGCGCACCCAGTGGCCGCCGTCACGCGCGCGCCCCGTCACCTGTGTACGACGATTGGGTGGGTAGTGACAGGCGGGACTCGAACCCACAGCCGTTCGTTTGGCAGACGTGCAGCTTACCCTTACCCTTACTAGTAACTACTCGCCCCACCAGGAACTTAGCATGCGCAATAGTTTGTCAGGTGTGTGAATTAGCTTGATATGTGGGTGAAATTGGCGACACAATATACCGACGAGTTCAAAAGTTCAACGAGTTCAAACAATACAACAACGAGTTCAAATTCAAACAATATACCGATGAGTTCGAAACATATTTTTCTCCATCCGATCTGAAAACACCACATGCTTCCCCATGGCTATACATTTCAACGCGGCAGGTCATAAAACAACTGTTTAATAGTTATAGTTATAGTTATAGTTATAGTTATAGTTATAGTTACAGTTATAGTTATAGTCATCGTTATAGTTATAGTTATAGTTATAGTTATAGTAATAGTTACGTAGTGGAACGCTTAAAAAAGTAGCAGGTCTAGAAGACATATGGCGGGAAGATGTGGCTTACCAGGAACAGGGAACAATTGTCGGATGGGCGAGAAGAGCACTGTGAATGGAATAAGTGGAAGGAAGCGTTAAGCCGACACGGAAAGCCAGGTTCCAATTAGACAAGCTTTGCATTTATAAAGAATAAAGAAATGAAGAAAGCTTACCCACTCCGATAGCAATTGTGTCCTCTGTCCGGACACATTGGTCATGACAGCTTCCAACACATATCGACCAAATATTCTCAAATCTTGCACTCTCGGTGTTTGTATTTGGACACACAATTTGCTTACGGGATCGTCTTGGCTTCTGAACACGCCTGAACAAGTTTCTGCTCCGTCTAATTAAGGGTGACGGAGTTATAGCTCCCGGCAGTGTCTTTAGTTCAAATAGCATAAGTAGCTTTGACGATGGATGCCTCATCGACAAAAACAAGGTATGGCATATTATACATCTTGGAGAAGACAAAGTACAAAAGAAAGCATCACCTAAATGCCACTCACCAGCATCCTGCACCATGATAGAGTAATTGTCCGCGAAATCATCATGCATTACAACATCATTTGCCTTCACATTCTCCTTCATACATTCAGAGTACCTGCCCTGTTCCTGGGCCAAAGGTTTCGTCAGTTGTACGGGTTTTGGCTGCGTACTTTCAGTAACTGTACTCTATTTTCAAAATGGTCTATCAAGGTGGAGCGATCCGCAGTTACGCAGTGCTTATGCTTAGTCTCGTCATCGGGCCCGTTATTTGGATCATGAATGTCCAGTTTTATTTCAGATGTGACAGGATCTTTCTTCTCCCAGATACAGCTCGGAGGCATACATCATGCAGTCGCTGCTCTTGACGTCACATACCGCGTGGCTCAATAGATCGCGATTGCTGACGTCTGCTAGACCCGGCGCCGAGATGATCAGGCTGGGGTTCTGACGGTCCCGTTCAGACAAACGCCGAAGAGCGCCTCCGACCAGCCAGAGTGGTGAACTGTCGCGCCAGATTTAATAGGCACATGCAAATTCCTGATTTCATAAGGCTAAGCTGCGTTCTTTCCATGTTTGCTAGCATCCAATACATGTCAGCTGTTCTGAGGTACAATCACGCCGCGACACGTCGATATGCCTTTGGATGACCTGTCGGTAATCGAGGACTGGCCTTGAACTTCGTGACGCTTGCTAAGGAAAACTATCAGATTTATATTTGAAAACCACACGCAACTCACGTAGTTTTTCAATGGCCTTACACGTTGCACGTAGTCGCCAAAAATCATGACGGATGAGCGGCGATATCGTATGTTTCTAAAATTGCATTTTATGCGACTTTTTCAAATTTAAATGGTGTCCACTTTTAGTTCCGCTGTCAAATTTATGAAGTGTGATAGGCACGTGAGGTGACGGACGGTCTCGATGTCACCAGGTCATGAGATCAAACGTAGGAAGTGCATATATACAAGTCAGGAAACGTCTTCCTTAGTCCTCCATCTCAAAGATGCGTAGCATATCGCACTTTCTGTTCCTTGTCGATGAGACATCTATCACCAAAACTACCCAGGTTATTTAAAGTAAAACACTGCCGGCGGCTATAACTGGAACACTGTTGGCTGGAACGCACCGAACTTCGCACAGGCTTGTTTCGATCGTAAAACTACTTGGTAAGCAAGTCTAAATCAGGTATTTTCGGGTGGAGTGCATTCATTGTTCGATATGTCATGGAACGCTTACGGCGTGAAAAAAAACGCGTGTTTAGACATTATACAGACTGTAGCAAAACTTCCTGTGGGGGCATCTTAATTCCCGAAATTCAGCCCCCTCCCCACAGTTCGACTGGCGCGACAGTCCCAACAGGTACCCGGCGCCAGCCACTGGCTGCTTACGTGGGCAGGCCACCGCTCCGGTCGAGGCCGAGCAATGGACCTTGCCCTGTACCCCTCCCTCTCCGGCAGACACCCTGCCGCTGTGACCTCGATACCCGGCCGCCGAGGCCAAACCCCTCCCTTCCGGTCCAAGGAGATACTTGATAATTAACTCATTATAATTGAAGGAGACACTTGATAATTAACTCCAGCTTCGACACCGATTCGTCCAGACTGATGCCCCACTCGGCTAGCACCTCGGCCGCCTCCGGACACCCTTTGAGGCGATGGATGTAGGTATCCAGATGACGCACCCTGTTGTCCGGCCTGACGACGAACTGCGTGATGATATCCTTCATCATCCTGTGGTCGGAGCACCTCGATATCGCGGCCCGGTTTCTGGGAACCCAATGAGCAGGTGTGTGTGCGCATACGTGACTGAGGTATGACAGATGTCATACCCCGTGGCCAATGTCTGTGTTGTCAGGTGTAGGACAGATATATATGATGCACGTGTGTCTAGTCTATGTATGTGTGTATGATTTATGAATGTAGTGGAGTATTGGATGACTGCTGGATGAATGTTCATGTGTCTTATGATATGTGAAATGTCAGTTGGGCTACAGCGCCCCGATCTGCCGACTGTCTGTGTACAGTGCGGAGTTGCCGAGTTGGCATTATCTGAGGCAGCTCAGATATCGACGCCGGACCGACGCGAGGCTGCCAAGACGTAGACTCAGCAGTGGTTCCCACGGAGGGACTGAGTTCAGAGAGTCTGTCTCTGATGTCTCAGAGGTACGGCGCGCCCGCCGTCGCAGTAGGGTGCGGAGTCCGCTATTGTTATCTGGCCAGGGCCGATGCCCTGGACTGATCACGTGATATGGGCGTAGGCTGTAGCTTACCTCGCGACGGAGCCGAGGGCTCAGTAAGGAACTTGTCACCGAGCGGTCGAGGCGAGCGGTCGCCACTAGCGGGCGGCTGGCCGCCGCCGGCCAACCGCCGCCCCCACACTGAGGTACGTCTGAGGTACGTCTGAGGTGTGTCTGAGGACACTGATCGAGAGACGCTGTGTGACTGTGGAGATGTAACCGCTTCAATACTTGAAAGGCGTAGAGCGTATGAAGATGTGGGATGGCCGTGTGAATCGCGTGTGAAGCAGTTGTGCCTGTCTCTGTCACGATCAAGCTATGGTATTTACTCGAACATTTAACCTGCACCATTATAATCTGAAGATTGTGGCCGTTTGACTGTTTATTAATTGCATAATATAAGTGCTGGATTTTGAGGTGCCTGTCAAGAGATGGTTTGAATCCGAGCTCTGAGATGAAGGTTCAGAGCTATTGAATTTATACCCGGGGTTTTAAATATCGCAAACGTCGAGGTCTGACTAGCTATCTACGTGCCAAAAGAAGTTTTGCCCAGTCATACGCGAAGTGACTGATAAGGACAGGGGGGAAAAGAACCTTCTCTACAAGACACACAGGCGTTGGGCATGCTATTCGACAAGACAGAAGCAGACTAACCCTGATGTTGGCCGGTCGGTCGAGGAGGGCTGGCGGCATGGGCAGATACACCTCCAACTGCACACCCATGTTGTACGGCAGTTGGGCGATGACGTCACCAGACACTGACGTCACGTGCACAGTGTCGACGGCAGTGGCGGGCTGGTCGTCCGTGGATATCAGCTGTAGCAGAATATGCGGCAGCGAGCCCCCTGGTGATGGACAGCACTGTCAGTTGAGCTATGCAGCGGTGAGGTGCGGACACCACCGCTGGCCGGAAGGTGACACCACCGCTGGCAGGGAGGTGACACCACCGCTGGCGGGGAGGTGGCACCACCGCTGGCGGGGAGGTGACACCACCGCTGGCGGGGAGGTGGCACCACCGCTGGCCGGAAGGTGACACCACCGCTGGCGGGGAGGTGGCACCACCGCTGGCGGGGAGGTGGCACCACCGCTGGCGGGGAGGTGACACCACCGCTGGCGGGGAGGTGGCACCACCGCTGGCGGGGAGGTGACACCACCGCTGGCGGGGAGGTGACACCACCACTAGCGGGGAGGTGACACCACCCCTGGCGGGGAGGTGGCACCACCGCTGGCGGGGAGGTGGCACCACCGCTGGCGGGGAGGTGACACCACCGCTGGCCGGAAGGTGACACCACCGCTGGCGGGGAGGTGACACCACCACTGGCGGGGAGGTGGCACCACCGCTGGCGGGGAGGTGACACCACCGCTGGCGGGGACGTGACACCACCACTAGCGGGGAGGTGACACCACCCCCTGGCGGGGAGGTGGCACCACCGCTGGCGGGGAGGTGACACCACCGCTGGCGGGGAGGTGACACCACCTCTGGCGGGGAGGTGGCACCACCGCTGGCGGGGAGGTGACACCACCACTAGCGGGGAGGTGACACCACCACTGGCGGGGAGGTGACACCACCGCTGGCGGGGAGGTGACACCACCGCTGGCGGGGAGGTGACACCACCTCTGGCGGGGAGGTGACACCACCGCTGGCGGGGAGGTGACACCACCACTGGCGGGGAGGTGACACCACCGCTGGCGGGGAGGTGACACCACCACTAGCGGGGAGGTGACACCACCACTGGCGGGGAGGTGACACCACCGCTGGCGGGGAGGTGACACCACCGCTGGCGGGGAGGTGGCACCACCGCTGGCGGGGAGGTGACACCACCGCTGGCGGGGAGGTGACACCACCTCTGGCGGGGAGGTGACACCACCGCTGGCGGGGAGGTGGCACCACCGCTGGCGGGGAGGTGACACCACCACTGGCGGGGAGGTGACACCACCGCTGGCGGGGAGGTGACACCACCTCTGGCGGGGAGGTGACACCACCCCTGGCGGGGAGGTGACACCACCACTGGCGGGGAGGTGACACCACCCCTGGCGGGGAGGTGGCACCACCGCTAGCGGGGAGGTGACACCACCGCTGGCGGGGAGGTGACACCACCGCTGGCGGGGAGGTGACACCACCGCTGGCGGGGAGGTGACACCACCCCTGGCGGGGAGGTGACACCACCACTGGCGGGGAGGTGACACCACCACTGGCGGGGAGGTGGCACCACCGCTGGCGGGGAGGTGACACCACCGCTGGCGGGGAGGTGACACCACCGCTGGCGGGGAGGTGGCACCACCGCTGGCGGGGAGGTGACACCACCGCTGGCGGGGAGGTGACACCACCACTGGCGGGAGGTGACACCACCTCTGGCGGGAGGTGGCACCACCGCTGGCGGGGAGGTGACACCACCGCTGGCGGGGAGGTGACACCACCGCTGGCGGGGAGGTGACACCACCGCTGGCGGGGAGGTGACACCACCTCTGGCGGGGAGGTGACACCACCGCTGGCGGGGAGGTGGCACCACCGCTGGCGGGGAGGTGACACCACCTCTGGCGGGGAGGTGACACCACCGCTGGCGGGGATGTGGAACCACCGCTGGCGGGGAGGTGACACGACCGCTGGCGGGGAGGTGACACCACCACTAGCCGGGAGGTGACACCACCACTGGCGGGGAGGTGGCACCACCGCTGGCGGGGAGGTGACACCACCGCTGGCGGGGAGGTGACACCACCGCTGGCGGGGAGGTGACACCACCGCTGGCGGGGAGGTGACACCACCGCTGGCGGGGAGGTGACACCACCTCTGGCGGGGAGGTGACACCACCGCTGGCGGGGTGACACCACCACTAGCGGGGAGGTGACACCACCTCTGGCGGGGAGGTGACACCACCGCTGGCGGGGTGACACCACCACTGGCGGGGAGGTGACACCACCGCTGGCGGGGTGACACCACCACTAGCGGGGAGGTGACACCACCTCTGGCGGGGAGGTGACACCACCGCTGGCGGGGAAGTGGCACCACCGCTGGTGAGGAGGTGGCACCACCGCTGGCGGGGAGGTGACACCACCGCTGGCGGGGAGGTGGCACCACCGCTGGCGGGGAGGTGACACCACCGCTGGCGGGGAGGTGACACCACCGCTGGCGGGGAGGTGACACCACCGCTGGCGGGGAGGTGACACCACCGCTGGCGGGGAGGTGGCACCACCGCTGGCGGGGAGGTGACACCACCGCTGGCGGGGAGGTGACACCACCGCTGGCGGGGAGGTGGCACCACCGCTGGCGGGGAGGTGACACCACCGCTGGCGGGGAGGTGACACCACCGCTGGCGGGGAGGTGACACCACCGCTGGCGGGGAGGTGACACCACCGCTGGCGGGGAGGTGACACCACCGCTGGCGGGGTGACACCACAGCTGGCGGGGAGGTGGCACCACCGCTGGCGGGGTGACATCACCGCTGGCGGGGAGGTGACACCACCGCTGGCGGGGAGGTGGCACCACCGCTGGCGGGGAGGTGGCACCATCGCTGGCGGGGTGACATCACCGCTGGCGGGGAGGTGACACCACCGCTGGCGGGGTGACACCACCGCTGGCGGGGAGGTGACACCACCGCTGGAGGGGTGACACCACAGGGAAACTAAAATTTTGCACTCTGACACCTCAGTGGAAAAGTGGTTTTGGAATCTTGTTCCGGGGTCCAAAAATATTGATTAAAACAATGCTGTGCGCTTCAAAACCTATTCTAGTTAAGCTTTGATATCATGTATGCTGCGATTTTAAACAACATTTTGTTTTCGGTTCCAATTTTTCTTTTCTCGTTTACCCATCGTGCACTTTTTGACTGTGTCTTGTATGGTTTGTTCATGGAAAAAGTTGCAATGTACATTAAATGCCGCACTGCGACGAGGTCGTGATCTGATATTGACCTGCCCTAGATCCGCTATAGTAAGAGCCTACAATTTACTGTTTTGATGCAATATGTGTTCATCAATTGTCAGAAAGTATCTAAAATTGTACAGCGATAGTGCGAGTGGTTCAAGTGCTGCCTGATCAAAATTTACAAGAGTCGAAATGCTCCCCTCACCGCAATCCAAGGGTCACGCAAAGGCTAGAGCACTGCTGGTGGAAATGCCACAGTGAAAGATCATCAACGCAGTTTCCTCACGTTCGCGGCTGCTTCAAACCAGCGTTGACTGCCGTTTAGAAGTATCTGAACACCTAAGACAAGGAAATGTGCTTCTAATGTTGTTGTTTTCCTCAGGGACAAAGGTGAAGCATCTTTTTAAATGTCGATCGTCATGCTGCTGTTGACGAAAATATAACGCATTGGTGTTAAATGACAATACAAAAAAATAATGCAGATTTCACTAATGGCATACGCATTTTGTTCCGCGCATTAGTATTCGCGCTACAAGCCAGCCAAGATATCCCCGTTTTTTTGGGACACCCTGCAACAATTGATGAAAAGCATTCAAGTGCTTGGGAATATATTCCAGGCGTCGCAAGGTGCAATTGTTTAGTAACTGTGACGGATAAAAGCATTGGAGTTTGTGATCGCGTTTGATCACGAGTATTCAGAACCATATAAAACTTGATTTTGTGCATGTTGTTGCGATTCCACAGGGCCACAACAAACACCAGACCACACACATTACACAGCATAGAAATCGGAGGCGGCCAGCATGCATTGGCTGCCACACTGCAGCTAGTTGCACTTCAGCCGTCCTGACAGTCCTGGTGGCTGTCCTATAGAGACTCACGATCGCCGATCACGTCACGACCCCGCACGACTTGCATGCCCGGATGTGTGACACCCCGGTCGGCCAGATACACCAGCGACGCTCGGATGTCCAGGTTTGTGATGGCTCTGTGAAGGGGCCAACCGGTGACGCTCAGTGCCGACGGCTGCATGCCACACGTACGTCCACAGAGCTACCATAGTCGGGCCGGCATCAGCTGGCGCAAGTGTCACAAGACTATGTCAATATGACCTCGTCATATGCCCACAGAGCTGTCACAGTCAGGCCGGCATCGGCTGGCCCAAGTGTCACAAGGCTATGTCAATATGACCACGTCATACGCCCACAGAGCTGCCACAGTCGGGTCGGCATGGAGAGGCCCAAGTGTCACAAGACTATGTCAATACATCACATGACCAAGCCATTATCTATGCACAACGACCTATTCACGGATGACGGTTAGGGGAGGGTCGAATAGGACGGTGACAGTTGAGGGTTAAGGGAGGGAGGAACAGTACGGGACGGTGACATTAAGGGAGGGAACGGAACGGTGACGGTTGAGGGTTAAGGGAGGGAGGGACTGGACGGTGACGGTTGAGGGTTAAGGGAGGGAGGAACTGGACGGTGACGGTTAGGGATTGAGGGAGGTAACGGGACGGTGACGGCTGGGGTAAGGGAGGGAAGGACTGGACGGTGATGAGGGTTAAGGGGGGTGGACAGGTCGGTGACGGCTGGGGTTGATGGAAGTGTGGGACGGGACGGTGACAGCCAGTGACGGGCGGTAGCTGACCTGATGGCCACATGGGCCAGGTGGTAGGGATCGCGACTGGCCAGGCCCAGCCGCCACTGGCCTCTGGCAGGCAGGTCGAGTCGCAGCAGGTGTACACGTGCAGAGCCGAACACCGTGTCCGCCCGATCTGGGTGCGGGCCGGCCAGTGGCACCCGCGCCAGCGCCGGCGACTGCAGGTTGTAGCGGAAGCCGCCGGGCCCGACCAGCTGAGCCGACTCCACAACTCCGGTCAACAACACCTCCAGCTGGCTCACCGTCTTGTCGATGCCGAACGTGAACGAGAAGGGCGGGTAGCCCACGTCGTACGCCTGCAGAATCGTCGCCTGAAAGCACGCGCCGGCGTGGAACAGGCCTACCCTTCTGTAGAGATGCCTGGGGGCGGCAAATTGCGGCCACCAATGACTGAGAAGATGTCCCCTCATTAGAAAGTGCTCGCTAGGATGTGCCCCAAAAAAGTATCTCGCTGAAAAGTTTTCTCCCTTTAAAGGTAAATAACTGACTCAAAGGGTTTCATTTACTGCGAATGGGTCATCTCCAACCTAGAGGAGTGCACCTGCATAGTCGTCTGGCAATTCTGAAGGGGCATCATGGGACCCATTTACCATTGGACTACCGCTGGCTACATAGCCCGGCGCTTCCGGTAGATCAGGTAATGTTTTCCAGTTCTAGAAATCCACAAGAAATCATCTATCATCTCCTCCACCTTCACCTCCTCTCCCTTCACCATGCATCACCTTGGAGTTGTTGGCTGCCAGATCCAGAACCTGCAACGCCTCCGCCGCGCCCTCTTCGTCCACTTCAGCCAGCATTCCTCCGGAGGACCTGGTGATGTTCCTGTATACTTCCAATGGGCTTTCCAGGGTCACCGGTATGGCGTCCGGCAACCTCCTCCCGGACGAATCGCGTATCAGGATCAGATTCATCTGCCAGAAACTGCAACACTCGTACAAACGAAGCGTGCTGCGACTTACTCCATAGCAAGCGGATGTAGTGGTCAGCTAGCTCGAAACATGCCGTGCAAATTTTGTCATGCATTGGCCGCTTACTTAAGCTTGCCAACTATGCATTCATGATATGTACATCATCAGTATCAAGCAAGGGGGCATCAATTTCACTTTAAGTCGCTGTTTAGCTAGCCAGGAGGGCACGACTCCGTCATTTTGCAGGAACCATAATCGTTTTACCAAAAGACGTTGCATTACAAAACATCGGCTTTGGAAGTGCTTCGAATACCACTGCGCCGACATTCCTACCTACGACCATGCTTCAAATGGTAGGAAAAGAAGATCATTCATCACCAAGAACAACACATATGTTCTACGGAACTGGTGCGATATCTGCTACTGGACTGGTGCGATATCTACTACGGGATTGGTACGATATCTGCTACGGGATTGGTGCGATATCTGCTACGGGATTGTTGCGATATCTGCTACGGGATTGGTGCGATATCTGCTACGGGATTGGTGCGATATCTGCTACGGGATTGGTGCGATATCTGCTACGGGATTGGTGCGATATCTGCTACGGGACTGGTGCGATATCTGCTACGGGATTGGTGCGATATCTGCTACGGGATTGGTGCGATATCTGCTACGGGATTGGTGCGATATCTGCTACGGGATTGGTGCGATATCTGCTACGGGATTGGTGCGATATCTGCTACTGGACTGGTGCGGTATCCCCTACTGGATTGGTGCGATATCTGCTACGGGTCTGGTGGGATAGCTTTTAGTTTTCAACAATGTCTAGGTAATTGAACCTCGCCCTGCAATGCCGGAGAGGGTTGATCCTCTCTCCTCGAGGAGAGAGGATCACATTAGCCATGGTAGCTGTGAAGCCACTTGTACTCAGATATTGTCATTTTGTGTGGTCAATTACTCGTACTTTACAGGTTTGTTCATGTATTCGGAATTCTTTTCCCCCATTTTCGTTTTTGCACCTATGTTGTCGGGCTTCGGGAGTATTTTGTAACTTATGAACTAATTGTGGCAAACCAATGAACATGCACATTGTTCGAACCGTCTCGGCGAATTAAGCCCATAAATAATCTATATTTGGGTTGTGGGATAAATATGTCGGAAGTCACAAGCAAGTCAAAATTATGTATTTTGAGCCTTTTTTGGCCATAATACGCAATACTCGAAATAAGTTACGAATATGAGTTAAGTATCCGGATCTGCAGCGAAGAAGATGCAACTCTGAACATGATACCTTTTGTTATGAGTATGAGTACACACTGATATGGAAGCTATATCTGTCTTAATAATGTCGCAAAAAAATATTTGAATATTTCTGACGATTCATATCATTAAGTTCATGCAATAGTAATGATATAACAACTAATATGCTTCAATGCACAGTCGTATCCTTGTAGACTAGGAAGCTTTTTAAAGATTCATGGTTATCGTACACTACTAACATAATTTGCATAGGGAAGTTATCATGTATTCCTTGTGAATGACGTACATTCCTATTACATACATACATGCATGCATATACATATACTTGACATTGCTAGGGACCGCGATGGTCCATACGAAGCAAAACATTTTATACTACTCGTGCACACTCGCGCGCACGCAGCCACGCTCACGCACCAGCGCGCAGGCACCCGTCTGCACTCACCCTCGCGCACGCACTTGCGCACTTTCGCTTTATGCACTTCAGAGCTACCGCCCTCACATGCTCGGGTAGATAATGGAGTAGCTGAACATGTGCGTGTAGGTGCCGTGGTCCTTCATATGTCGTTTCCCTCAGCTTAATAGCAAACCACATCTGACCGTAGTTGCTAATTATGTACGTCGCAATGTCCTTTAGATTAATCGCATTTTGTGCGGTAAGAACGTGCTGGCTGACTTACAGGTGTAAGATACGCGATGCTAGGGTAAGCCATCGAGAACGACATAATTAACCGGGTTTCATATTCACAAGGTCGGAGAGTACCTTGCCCTGACGAACTGCTTACATTGTACGGAGTAAGTATGACTAGTATTAGTAAGTATATAGCAAGTTCATCGAATACTGCCTCAGGCAACTGAGGGTAATGTTCCGATGCACAAAGCCAAGCTGACAGTGAACAAACTAGGGTAGCTAAAACGCACCAAACTGAGACCAACAGCATTTCCATACAACACGAAATAGATGATGATTCTGATTGTTTGATTAGGTGAAGTGCTGCACTGAGCATGATTATGAGTGAGAAAAAGGCATAAAATAACCTTACGCTCATATTAAGACAAAGAAATAGATCCAAAATCACACTGTATATATTTCGACCACGGGTCTTCCTCAACAGTGACTGACTGTACGGAGGGCATTCATGCGGAGGGTAGTCATACATACACACACATACATATTTGCCGTTGCTAGAGACCGCAAATTGGTATGCAAATATATGTGTACAATGTAAGACTGTTGAGGAAGGCCCGTGACCGAAATATATACAGTGTGATTTTGGATCTATTTTTTTGTCTTAATATGAGCATGAGGTTATTTTATGCCTTTTTCTCCAACACGAAATATGTGGAACAAGAAGTAAAGTTTGTGACGAGGGTCAGCAAGCAGGCATGTGGCCATGAACAACGTGATGGCTATTTACGCGCAAGAATGGCATCACGACAGCTGATGCTACGCTGGGATTCCAAGGAGCACTGGAAACTTGATGCATATGCACTCGCGCACACGTACTCGCATGTGCGCTAGCGCGTGCGCGCTGGTGAGTGCGCGGGGGTGAATGCGCGCGAATGCATGGCGCGGGTGGGTGCGCGCGGGTGAATGCGCGCGGGTGAATGCGCGCGGGTGAATGCGCGCGAATGCATGGCACGGGTGCGTGCGCGCGATTGTGCACGAGTAGCTACATAAAATGTCCTGCCTCCTCATATGGGCCCTCGCGGTCTCTAGCAACGGCAAATATATGTGTATGTATGTATATGTGCAACAGACAAGTAAGTCATTCACAAAAAGTACATCATTGTTTCTCCATGCAAATTATGCTAGTATTATAGGATAACTATGAATCTTTAAAAAAAAAATCCTAGTCCATATTGGTACAGCTGTGCATGAAAATATACTAGTTGCCATAGCATTACTACTGGATGAACTTAATGGCATGAATCGTCACAAAATATTCAAATAATTATGTTTATGACATTAGTAAGACAGATATAGTTTTCATATCCGTGTACACTCATAACGGAAGGTCTCATGTCCATGGTTGGATATTCTTTGCTGCAGATGATAGTAATTAACTCATATTCGTACCGAATTTGTGTATTGCGGGTTTACTTTGGCAAAAACGGCTAAAAATATATAGTTTTAATTTGTGTGTAGCTTCTGAAATATTCATCCTAAGACCATAATTTTGCTTTTATGACCTTCTTTCGCCGAGACGGTTCGAACAATGTGCATGTTGTTGGGTTTGTCACCATTAATTAGTTCATAAGCTACAAAATAAGCACAAAGCCAGAAAGCATGGGTTCAAAAAGCGGGAAAAGGGGATAAGAAGATGACGTCACATAAATGTTCCATTGTTATTTTTTACATCACCGTACTTGAATTCACCAAAACCAAAAGAGCAAATCCTGTACCGTAAGTTTTACGATTTCCGAGACGCCTTCATGAATATACTGTCTCTTCACACGGATAATTGTTAGCCATGACCAAGAGATCCCCTCTTGTCCCCAGGTCTCTTGCAGAAAGCGAGAGAACAAACAGGAGCACTGGCAGGAGTCGATCCATCAACTGACCCGCGAGCCCGTGTCATCAAACAGCTGCAGCACGAGAAGGTGGAAGACGACGTCCACCGGAGGCCCGTCCGTCACCAGGTAGATGTCGCTGCCAGGCGGCGCCGAGACGACGGCCGCCAGCAGCGCCGCCAGCCCCAGCCGGCCCGAGCGGCCGTCAGGCGGCGGCACCAGCGCGTCCAGCAGTCTCAGGAACTCGGCCACTTCTGACGTCACCCGCACACTACCCACACCTGTCGGCACACCAGACACCGCGTATCTGTCACACATCTGTCATCACGCCAGTGGTTACACACCAGTCCAAACAGCAGTCAGCTCACACATCAGCTGGTGTTCAACTGACCTGGGAAACCTGGGACACACTTTGGCTAATAGACTAGTGAGCCCTGACTTGCAGCAAAAGTATTTGTTGAGCACCCTCCTTTTGTGACATGGGCCACTGAACACTATCCTGATATAACACGGGCCACTGAACACCCTCCTTCTACAACACCGGCCACTGAACACTCCTGAAAACTATCCTTCTGTAATACGGGCCACTGAACACCCTCCTTCTACAACACTCGCCACTGAGCACCCCAGAACACTATTCTTCTGTGGTACTGCTACTGAACACCCTCCTTCTGCAACATGGGCCACTGAGCATCCTCCTTCTGCAACACGAGCCACTGAACACCATCCGGCTGTAACACGGGCCACTGAACACCTCTCCACTGCAACATAAGCCACTGAACACTCCTCCACTACAACATGGGCCACTGAACCCCCTCCTGTAATACGGGTCTCTGAACACCCCGCTGTAACACGGGCCACTGAACACCCTCCTCCTGTAACACGGGTCTCTGTACACCATCCTGCATCACGGGTCTATGAACACTCTTCTCCTGCAACACGGGCCATTGAACACCCTTCTGTACCACGGGCCATTGAACATCCTCCTTCTGTAACACTGACCATTGAACACCCAAGAACACCATCCTGCTATAACACGGGCCAATGAACACCCTCCTTCTGTAACACGAGACACTGAACACCCACTCTCTGGCCCATAGCACTAGCTACTGAGCACTATCCTGCTGTATCACTGGCTACTAAACACTATCCTTGTGGAACACTGGCTACTGAGCACTACCCTGCTGTAACATTGGCTACTGGATACTATCCTGTTGTAGCATTGGCTACTGAACACTGTCCTGCCGCAACACTGGCTGCTGAACACCATCCTGCTGTAGCACTCGCTATTGAACACTACCTTGCTGTAGTGTACAACAGGATAGTGATCCTGTTGTAGCATTGGCTACTGAACACTGTCCTGTCGTAACACTGGCTACTGAACATTATCCTGCTGTAGCACTGGCTACTGAACACTACTCTGCTGTAACATTGACTACTGAGCACCATCCTGCTGAAACACTGGCTACTGAACACTATCTTGCCATAGCACTGGCTACTGAACACTATCCTGATGTAGCACTGGCAACTGAACACTACCCTGTTGTAGCACTGGCTGTATTGAACACCCTTCTGACATAACACTGGCTAACGGACCACTTCACGCCGCAGCACTGCCTACTGAACAGCCTGATGTCGCTACACTGGCCACTGACCGGTGCTGCTGAAGGGTACCAGCTGGTAGCAGGCGGGCCGCCGCTGCGGCGGCAGCAGCGCCATCTGGGCGACCCGCCGCCGCACGGCGGGCAGGTAGCGCCGCGTGCTGCCGCTGACGTCGAGCACCAGCACCAGGCACTGGCGCGGCGACAGCTGCAGCAGCCAGTCAGCACGCGCCGGCCCCACCGCGTCCAGCACGGACGTGATGTACGTCTCCGACGCCTGGTGCAGCCGGCACAGTCAGACTGGGGTCGGCACGCGCCGGCCCCACCGCGTCCAGCACGGGCGTGATGTACGTCTCCGACGCCTGGTGCAGCCGGCACAGTCAGACTGGGGTAGGCACGCGCCGGCCACACCGCGCACGTCTGGTCCCTTGAAAAGTACAGTTTTTTAGTATAATATTTTAATCCTCATTGATGGCCTGTATGGTCGGATCCGCTCCCTCCTCGGGGAGCTTTAGGCGCTCCGACTAGACTTGATCATTCACGCCTCTCCCTCCTCAAAATGTATGTAAATATGGCACTGTTATCAACCAGGAATGCAGACCACCTAAGCAGACATCTATAGATGAACGATGTCAAAGCTTCATCGGAAAAGATATTGATTCAGTAATTGGCAAGTGCTCGCATACATTCGAATGGACCCGTAATATTCGTAGAGGTCCTAGGACATTCACAATAGCCCGTGGGAGTTCGTAGGGACCAGTTGGCGACGTTCGTAAAAGCCCGTAGAAGACTGTAATGACTCTTCGACGTTTGTAAGGGCCCGCAGACATTTGTAATGACCCGTAGGTATCTGTAGGACGTTCGTAAGGGCCTATGGATGTTCAGAGGTGCCTGTAAACGTTCGTAAGGGCTCATAGACGTATGTAACGGTCCGAAAACATCCTCTATGCCCGTATAAATGCGCTGTTAATGTGCAAATGCGTTGCGGCGCACAATAATAACGAATGAAAATAGCTATTACTATGTGCAATGAAAATATATATATATATATATATATATATATATATATATATATTTTTTTTTTTTTTTTTTTTTTTTAATATGGCACCCTAATGAAGCGGCATAGTCTGCATAGCTCCAATGACCGGTCCTGTTAAGCCCACCCCTAGAACACAATACAGCAACACACTGTACACCTAACATCAATATAGCTGCGGGAAGGGGTAGCACTTTGTACGAATAAGTTGGTGGTGTTGGGGACCCAAAGAGCTTGAAGTCTCATTGATCTCGGGCACTCGAGTACGCCTGGTAACTACTGGTAGAGGTCGGTACGCCTGGTAACTACTGGTAGAGGTCGGTACGCCTGGTAACTACTGGTAGAGGTCGGTACGCCTGGTAACTACTGGTAGAGGTCGGTACGCCTGGTAACTACTGGTAGAGGTCGGTCGCCATGTACGTCACGTTGGGAGCAATGTCTTGTTGTTGGGTAGCGATGCTGCTCGTGGCCTCCGGCGGTGCCGACCGTGCGCGAGCGGCGTCGCCACGGGGTCTGACCTGTATGGCGAACTCGGCTGCCCGGTCGTGCGAGTAGTGGTGTGGCGAGAAGCACGAGTCTCTCGTGTCCTTGTTGACGCCTCCCAGAGCGGGCCGCGCGCGACTCTGGTCGGCCACCCCACCGTGGCTGCACTTCCCTGTTGGACGGCGGCACGCTGCATCAAATCACTCTGGTCGGCCACTCTATGACTCTGGTCGGTCACTCTATCACTCTGGTCGGCCACTCTATGACTCTGGTCGGTCATTCTATGACTCTGGTCGACCACTATATGACTCTGGTCGGCCACTCTATGACTCTGGTCGGCCACTCTATGACTCTGGTCGGTCACTCATGACTCTGGTCGACCACTATATGACTCTGTATGACTCTGGTCGGCCACTATATGACTCTGGTCGGTCACTCTATGACTCTGGTCGACCACTATATGACTCTGGTCGGCCACCCTATGACTCTGGTCGGCCACTCTATGACTCTGGTCGGTCACTCTATGACTCTGGTCGGCCACTCTATGACTCTGGTCGGCCACTCTATGACTCTGGTCGGCCACTCTATGACTCTGGTCGGTCACTCTATGACTCTGGTCGACCACTATATGACTCTGGTCGGCCACTCTATGACTCTGGTCGGCCACTCTATGACTCTGGTCGGCCACTCTATGACTCTGGTCGGTCACTCTATGACTCTGGTCGACCACTTATGACTCTGGTCGGCCACTCTATGACTCTGGTCGGCCACTCTATGACTCTGGTCGGTCACTCTTGACTTGGTAACTTATGCTCTGGTCGGCCACTCTATGACTCTGGTCGGCCACTCTATGACTCTGGTCGGCCACTCTATGACTCTGGTCGGTCACTCTATGACTCTGGTCGACCACTATATGACTCTGGTCGGCCACTCTATGACTCTGGTCGGCCACTCTATGACTCTGGTCGGTCACTCTATGACTCTGGTCGGCCACTCTATGACTCTGGTCGGCCACTCTATGACTCTGGTCGGCCACTCTATGACTCTGGTCGGTCACTCTATGACTCTGGTCGGCCACTCTATGCCTCTGGTCGGCCACCCCACGATGGCTGCACTTCCCTGTCGGACGGCGGCACGCTGCATCAAATCCTCATCAAAACAAGTGCAGTGAATGAATGATTGTCTTAAAGCGATCCACAGTCAGTCGACAGAGCTATCGGCTCTCAATGAACAGCAGTAATAGAGAAATAGAGCTGTTCATCCCAATTATGCAATGCAGTTCCCAATCTTTAAAGTTAATAAGGCTTGCTTTCTTCGGGATAATCCAATTTCGGTCGTTCAAGAGAGCGCTGTCTACCTGCTCCGTGCCGTTCACTCTTTCATCTGCCAGTCTGACTCCTGCTTCATTGTCTGCTTCGGTTCTCGGTGCTCAGAAATACAAACACTACGCTAGATAGTTCAGCACTTCCAATATCCATGATAAAGGAATGTTAATGATGCTAGTGTTCATCAAATGCATTAAGATTGTCGAGGAGACAATCAGTAGCACCGACTACAAAATGTGTGGAAGAGTACTTTGGAGATACGTCACTCTTTAAATATAGCCGATCTTGGAACAAATCCCCGGCATTAAAGATAACTTAATATTTGTAGAGTATCCATCTTTCGCAGACGCAGTTCGTGATTGTGACAAGAGCATCTTAGAACGAGGTGGCGTGGGTGGAGCTTCCTATGCATTTGGTGGGGCCCGGGTCCCAACATCTTTGCTTGGCTCCACCAGCTTCTTGCTCTCTTAACATCGAACCCTATGGTGTGGGCCACACCAACCAAATTGACAGCATTCATTTCCTCCATGCATTGAGCCCGACAGATAATCTTCAAACTTCTCCACCCATAAGAGGTAAGTACACTTTGAGAGACATGGCCGGTTTGGGTGCGAAAAGTCCGTCGACCTGGCCGGGCCCGGACAATTGGCAGCAGTGTGAACTGACAGTGCCGGGCCCGGACAGTTGGCAGCAGCATGAACTGACCGGGCCGGGCCCGGACAGTTGGCAGCAGTATGAACTGACAGTGCCGGGCCCGGACAGTTGGCAGCAGTATGAACTGACAGTGCCGGGCCCGGACAGTTGGCAGCAGTGTGAACTGACCGTGCCGGGCCCGGACAGTTGGCAGCAGTGTGAACTGACCGGGCCGGGCCCGGACAGTTGGCAGCAGTATGAACTGACAGTGCCGGGCCCGGACAGTTGGCAGCAGTATGAACTGACCGTGCCGGGCCCGGACAGTTGGCAGCAGTGTGAACTGACCGGGCCGGGCCCGGACAGTTGGCAGCAGTATGAACTGACAGTGCCGGGCCCGGACAGTTGGCAGCAGTATGAACTGACAGTGCCGGGCCCGGACAGTTGGCAGCAGTGTGAACTGACCGTGCCGGGCCCGGACAGTTGGCAGCAGTGTGAACTGACCGGCGTTGGGCGGCTTGGTGACGGCGCGGCCGTTGATCACGTGTCCGCTGAGGTAGCCCGACGTCAGCGGGCCGCCACGGATGACGTTGTTGTAGCAGGTGCCGTCGGGCGAGTCGCAGTCGGAGCAGACGACGTCGTTCACTCCGGCAACGGCTCCCACGTGTTGACCGGGTATGCCTGACCAACACCAGCCGGATATCTCAGTCATCCTCCCGGCATAGCGACTGAACTCCCCTCCACTGCCCCGTCCATCCACGTGCACTCGCACCAACAACTGCTCCACAGGATGACGACGCTGGTGTTTGGCTCTATATTATTCCCTTGAAGCCCATAAACCTAATCTTCGTCAAAATGAACCTTGGAACTGATGCTCCTCGCCATCTTTCACCCCACAGTTGTGGGAGCGGTTACCAGCGCCAGGGAGGGGAGTGGAGGCTCTCTTCAGGCCTTGTTGTGCATTTGTATGATTCAGATCGAGTTTGTTTGCATTGCCGCGGTTTTTAGACGTAGATGGAAGCATTTGCCATGAAGAAACTGCAAGGTACAGCTGAAAGTGACACAGTAGTGCATAGACACATGGTCAAATAAAAACGCAAACCTGGAAAAAAGGAACCACAAGACTAGGTATGTCATTCGATCAAATGGATGCAAAAACCTGAAAAACGCCTTAGAGTGTCACCTTGAACATAATAAAAAAAGACGGAAACAGAAACATATGCAATGGCAATGCATGTTCCCTAGTGGTGCTCCAAGTATCAAGTTAATATTAGGTCAGGTCACTAAGACATGACCTGACCTGACCATGACATAAAATATGTATGTTAGAAAGAGTACAGCGTAAAGCTACTAGGCTAATTAGTGGACTAGGCAGCTTAGAATATGGGGAGAGATGTACGTCATTAGGTATGCACTCACTCAGCATAGGAGATTGAGGGGTAACATGGTTGATAAGCTTAAGGTAGTGATAATGCTGTAGGAGTAACAGAACGGATCCAGAAATTCTCATAAGGACGGGCTTACGTTTCCACGGAGCCACGCCTTGGGCGGAAAAATTCGTTGAGCCGGGGATGGGTTCACTGGAGCATACTAAAAGGGGGCCTTTTCGTCTCAAATGGGTGCCTCTTCCTCTGAAAAGGAGGCTGTTGGCTGTAAAATCCGTTGGTCGGTGTGTGGGGGCGGGGGCTCTCGAACCTTCCTGCGGTGGCACCTTTCCCGGCCGGAAGGGCGCCACCTCTCCGTGATGGAGGGTGGGCACATGCACCTCAGTGCCCCCTCTCTGTATCCGCCCCTGGATGACATGGGATTGATGTTAGTTAGTGTGCACGGTGCAGGTATCTTCATGATATGTCCTCTGGTTCTCGTCGGGTCTTGGACATATCATGTCTTAAATCATGCTTATCCATGAGGAATGTGCGAGTAGCAGGCGTACCTAGCGGTGAATTCAGGACGGGCATGTGAAGCTGAAGAGATGGCCATGGTAACACAATGGGGTTGACAGTGTCTTCATGACTCAGGATATAGCTGAACGGGGGTTTCACTCTCTGTTTTGCTAGCTATAGCATGCGTACATGGCGGTGGATTCAGAACGGCGTTCGGGCATGTGAAGCTGAAGAGATGGCCATGGTGACACGATGCAGTAGATAGTTTTTTGGGGAACCCAGGATATAACATTGACGAGGTGGCTTCAGTCTTTTTTTCTTTTATAGTATCTTCCCTTTATATGTTCGAACCAGGTGGGCCCCTGTGGCCCTTCTTAAGCTTGACCAGTGTAGGAGGTGGGGTTTGATGCACCCCTCCCCCAAGGTTACTTGTGGATGACTTCCGCACCTCTCAACAGAATCCCGTGAAATTTGCGATACCTTCTAAGGCGTTTTTTTCGCAGCTTTTGGAAAACGTTTTTGTCAGATCATGTCAGGTCACGGAGCTATGAAGTCATCCAGGGGAACACCTGGGATCATTTTTGCACGAAATCGCGGATGATCTCAAATGGACATGACATTTTGACATATTTTGTGCCGTTTAGGCTAATCAATGATTGGATTCATATGCGGACATTGTTCCTGTACCCTTCCAATGTCATTCAAGGTCACTGAATTAGTTTGGCCTCCGGCGACTATTTTCGTATTTACTAATAATCTGGACGTTTACGTTCTGAATTCGAATTAGTTCTTTATTTAGCTCCTCTATTTATGCTCGTCTATAAATTAGCGTCTCGAGCTTCGTGGGCCATGTGCTTATGAGTGCAGTGCAGCCATTGAATATCAAATGTAACAAGGTTAGCACAACCCACACTCAGGAAGTGGAAATATGTTTGCCATTCAGTTCAACTTTGCTCAATATGGTGTTGTAATGTTCGACATATATTTCTTGTCTATGGATGCATCACTAATGACTCGGGTACTCCGGTGGCAATACCCCGCTCCACTGCTGAGTCCTCAGCGGCAGGCAGGCGTAAGCCAAGTCCCACCTCCACCACTGTTGTTTGTAATCAAGATCATATCCTTTTTATATATAATTTTGTGTGGACAATATGACCACTTGCGATATAATGGCTGAATGATATTATAGAGATTTGGTGTTCAATTGATGTTTGAGGTAACTGACCTGAGTTGGCTTCGGGTGACCTTTTTTAGATTGATATATGTAGGGTTGTTATCTAAGATTATTTTGAGTCGTGAATCAGATTTCACCGTCAATTTTTATCTTGCGATGGGTAGAAGCAGTTGTTTCAACCAACATTACATCAAGTCTTTAAATGTGGGATTGGTGCCTTGTCTGATCCTACCTGTGACTTGTGCTTGAAATGGAGCTCGTGGTATGATATTACATCCGCATAGCACTGGGGAACACCCTGATAATAATTAAAAGTGTTGCAGTTTAGGTAGAGCTTGGGATCAGCATGCGAAATCTTTTGATGTTTGCGAAAATTTATCGAGTGACCTATGACGCCCAGGTACAAAAATCTGGTGTCAATCGCGAGATCTTGTCCCGCTCTAAACGCACGGTTTTGTTTTGTTTCTCTAGCACGTTTCGATTTGGAAAAGCCAGCGGGATCGCACTCTCCGACATCACACCCCTCCCCTGACGAGGGTGAAAAAAGGTGCACAAGGGCGAGGGTTAATACATGCACATTTCGGACATTAATGGCCATTAAGGTCAATTAATGTAATTGACCTGAATTATCTCTCGACCTTTTTCGACTCAGTCCTTCTGGGATGCATCACCGCAGCTTCAAGTCCCTTCAGCCATCTCTAACCAGTGGTGAAGTATTGATGAAAAATGAACGGAACAGCATGGGTGTAGGAATCAGGAATTACTGATACGGAAAAAGGTGCGAGCAGGCCATTTTCAGCTGACTCCCATTGTCTCCATGTTAAAATTGAAGCATATTGGCATGGCAACCACGCCTGCCATTTTGGTTCGACATGCATGCGGAACAGAATATATAGGAAGATAAATACCTTTGCATAAGCTATCAATTAAACTGCATGCATGCAGGGTATCTATTTATCCCAACTTAGTGCTGCAAATAATAAATAGTATTGTCCATTTCGAAGGCAATAGGATGCTGGTTCGACGCTAACTGGTAGTGGTGTCACTTATCCTAAGGGGGCTACTGGTCCCCTCAATCATCGACTTGCCTCCCTACCCAGGCTGAAGCTTAATCATGGAGCCTAACCACAGGCTTGTGCTTGATACAAGTGGTTTTCGGGGCAGCTTTGGCCATCAAGAGGGTCATTTGGCACTCCCCCTAGCCAACTTGATAAAGTAGCACCCATACTCAATGGCCCCACACTCATCTGGCTCCCCGCGACCATTCGTCCAGAGAGGCTGTCGACCAAGGCATAACATGGATTGGATTATACGTACTGACTCTGGATTGGATTGGACTTTGGATTAGATCACATTGGATTTTTGACAAAGCTCTCGGATTCTGATTGGACTTAGGATTTATCTCGAAGCTATTGGGGGACCGGGTCTAGTTCATACAGTTTTGGCGAAACTCAAAATCAGTCATCACTTTGGAAAGGTAGCAAAGAGATAGCTACACCTACGCCAAGCCTAAGCCTTCTAGTATCATACCCGATATTTATTTTTCCGTCGCATCCTGTGGGTTTTCCACCAGAGAGCAAAGCATCGCGCAACTGCCGTTCATCAACTTTCCCCGCTATAGTGGTAAGTTGTTACTGATGATAGGGTAAGTTGATGAAATATAAGTCAAATAAAATAGTTAATCCATAGGTAGCATTAGCATATGCTATTTTAAAGGTCCATATTTCACGCTTACAGTAATAATACTGGTTTGAGCTTTGGCTGACCATAGCTGATGGTTTATTTCATTTCTGGAAGGCGCAAACGTTCATTCCGTAGTTGCACCTTCACTTTCGTTTCGTGTTTTCTGCCTGGTTATACATTGCCATAGAAATATTGAATAAGACTATCTTGAAGCAGTTTTAGAATACACCTTCATAGAAATAGGCATTTCTGTGGTTATTTTATTTCATTAGCGACCCACAGAACATTGACACAGGCTGATATTGATACAGGCTGATTAAGCTTATGATGGCTGTATCAATTTACTCCATAAGAATTCTGGTGCAGGCTGCAACATGATGTGCAACATTGCGAGTACAGTGTATCGGAAAACGATGAAAGCATTTCACCGTTGTAAAGCTAAGAAAACATGGTAATGACAATATATGCCAAAAAAAGTTAGCAAGTGGTCGGCAAATTAGAAATTAAGTGCTAAGCACAGACATTTAAATTTTACTTTCGCTCCGAAAATGTGCCACATCGTCCCCATTCCGTTGCCGCTGGTCGAAAGAAATTGCGTTTGTTTTGGCCGCGAGAAGAGGGTGCCAGAAGCGGCCTGTGTGGTAACCATGGCAGCCGACTCCGTATTTTTTAAGCAAACCATGTTGTATCAACCATCCCTTGAATCAACTAGACCGGGTCTCTCCTTTTGGTACTGCTGCTCTGCTTGCCGTAGCAAATACATACTTTCAAGCGGATAAATGTTGGATTATCGTTCTGTTGTTAATGGATTAGGACTGGACATGGATTAACCTTTTACGGATCCGGATCGGACTGGATCCAGGGAATTCATTTCATGCTATGCTATAGTAGTAACGCTAGATGGCAACTTGTTGAAAACGGCGTCGTAGAAGAACCCAATGCTCGTTCTGTCTGAGGGAGCGCACTGTCACAGAGTGTAAGTACATACCGAGGGCGTAGTTGATGTTGTTCTTCCCCAAGTCGATCCACGTGGTGTGGCTGTAGAAGTCCTGGATGGCGTTCAGAGTTGTGGCCAGCAGCTGGCGCGCGGTGGCCACTCTGCCTCCGAACGCCACTGACGTCACCAGCTGCTGGTGACGCACCTGGATCAGCCTCTGCGCCTCCCGCAGCTGCTCGGCGCCGAAGTGGTACCTGGCCGCGGGCGACACGGCGTGTCGGTGTGAGCGTCGGCGGGGCTGCGCCGGCGTACAGTCAGTGGCGGATCCAGGTCATGGGGAGCGGGTGCCATCCAGGAATTCTGTTCCCCCTGGAGTTTATTGTCCCCTCTCTCGCTGAGTGCCCCTGTTGTGGAAAAAAATTGTGTTGATCCGAGAGGAACGACGGGGCAGTCAGAAAATGTTTGGGCTGTACTACAGGTGGCGATCCACCATAGCTCTCACATTTGCCGGGGCTGGAGTTCACCTCTGGTCGGAGCTGGTGTTATTGCTTGCACACCGACCCTGACGAACGTTGGGCGCTTTGTCCCTTGATCCGATACTATCAAAGAGTACTATCAAAGAGTATCTACACTAATGTTATGTAATTACATCCATCTTCATACCACGAAAGTTCCCACAACATTTCTCACTGCTCACACCCGCCGGCAATCGCATACATTCTACCCTACGCATGTTCTAGAAATTCGCCACAAGCCTAATCCCACCAACTGAACCCGAGGAACGGCTCAACCCTTCCCCGGGTTCAACCTAATAGGTGTTCCCTCTCCTCACAGTTGGGATCGCCTTCTCTCAGTCAGGTGAAGCCGGTTATGTTTGGCGGGTTCAGTCGGTTCATTAGGGTTTTGGAAGCGGAAGCAATGACAACTCCGGATGCCACTGACACTTACTGTTGGCTGGCTGGCGGTCTGGTCCGTCTAAGCTGCTTTCCTAGCCAATATATATTCTTGCCCGGGGCTTTGAAAAGCAATGTTGAAAAGCAGAAGTTGTTTTGAACGTAGGACCGAGTGCTGGTTTGGCGCGAGGTCCGGAGACCTAACCAACCGCGGGTTTTCAACATTACTTTCGAGGCGATGGCTGGAATCAGGCTGGAATGCTCTTCCTGTACATGCAGCCAGAGGCATGGCTATCCAAATCATAAATGGCCAGAGGTGTATCGAATCTCGACCTATGTTTTCCATCGGTTTACACGTTAGGTAATTTTCAATGCTATTATACCTATGATTATTTATAGTATTCATGGTAAGGCAGATATTTCCACTTGTCCTAGACATATCAGTGAAGCGTTCTGGTTTAGCAATGCTGAATGAGGCAGACGTCATCCTACGGGTCGATAATGAAAGAAACAAAAGGCATTGACGAAGCGAAAGGGAATAACTGCCACTGGCAAGTAAGCTTAAGAAAAAGGTTGAGTCTCCAGTACTGAAAGGTCGCATCTTGGACATGGAACCCAAAGCTTGAATGTAGTGAGTACTGACTATGTACTAGGCATGCAGAGAGAAAATATGCAAGATTTCGAGGTGTCATCCGCGCATCAGAAGACAAGAAAATGTGGAGCAGCAGACAGAAGAAACGCTGAGCAGGTGGAGGTGAAGCAAAGACGCTGGGAAGTGAGGCCGCTTGGGATTTTGACCTCGTTCCTGTACTATTGCTATAAATAGATTGTTTTATTCGTTGGTCCATCTGGTGCCATCCATCCCGAGCTGGTGGGATCCAGGAATGTGTCTGCGACACCATTATCGTGCATTGCGTAATATACACATTCATTTTGAATTAAATGCCACTTTTTTTTCATATTGCGAGGAATTCGGATTGAGCCTGAGCAGCGGTAAGATGATGAGCTTAAATTTGTAAAATGTGTTCTCAAGGTCGTCTTAGGTCATGTCCTGATGACGTAGAGTCGTTCGCAGGTGCTGTTTTTATCGTCTCAAACGATTGCCTTTTGTTATGAGATACAGTTTGAATGATGCCTAATGACAGATCAATGCAGGTGCCGTTGGTGTTCCAGAGGTTATTTTTTTAACGTATGGCCTCAACTAGGTTAATATGGGTCATATTGATATTGCGAATTTTATTCAGATATAATGACCACCCAGAATCGGAGAAGACTTGAAATCGTTACACAATCGATATACTGGTCGCCAAAGACATCCATACTTGTGAGGTCATCATGGGATAAATATATATATATATATATATATATATATATATATATATATATATATATATATATATATATATATATATATTTATATATATATAATATATATATATATATATATATATATATATATATATATATATATATATATGTGTGTGTGTCTGTTTTAGGTGCAATGCCAGGCAATATTAAAATGGCATCTCAGACTCGATCACCGGTGCTGCTCTTAGCGCCTGAAGTGGTTGCTTGTTGTCATCCGATACAATCTAACCAGATTACACTGACAGGTCAATGCAGTTGTAGCTATTCTAGAGACGTCAGTGTCTACTGCGTGACTTCAATGTACTGGACCTAGTACACGGACATACTGGTAGGTATATGGTACAAGGACCATACTGAGTCATATTAATAAGATGCATTTTATTGAAATATGATGCACGCTTACGACCACAAGTGCGTACACATGTAATCCGAAAATGTTTGTAACGATTGTGGAAAATCGGCCAAATATTTCCCCTTGACATGACCTGTGACCTCATAGGCGTCATGCCAGATTAATCATATATTATAACTACACCAAATCCGTAGCATATGCGAATATATAAGTCCGTTTATCAAAATCCCTGCGAAAATGTGCCCAAAAATGTATTGCATTGTATACGGAATGTAAACGGAAAGTTTACCTCTTCCCTTAAATGACCTTACTTGACCAGAGGCCAGGAACGGTTTACATGGGTAATGTTAGGTACACACTGCATGCATTCAAACACAGCTGATATTTCTTATTACCCCAATGCCTTGATTTGTGCTAGGAATATGAACTAAAAAAAACCCCAGTAAAATCGTTTTATTTGACACACCATGTGACCTCACCGGTTACCTCCAGGCAAACAAAGATTACATTTTCTTGGTTCAGATTATGAGGCTAGATAATTCCGTTTGAGTCGGTGTGATCGGTTCATTGGTTGCAAAGATAAAAGAGGGGCAAAGAATCCACTAAGTGACTCGTGTGAGTCAATATACCTCAGTCACTGTCACGTTAACCAATACTCGTGTATCGTATATCGCACTTTATGATGACAATGTGTGTCCCCAAAATCGAAGCACTTGAACTTGAGCAGCTGTATATCATTATAGGTGACCTCTGGGTACACAAAATAAATTACTATCAACTAAAAATCTCACTGACCTTTCGGTGCTCGTTTGCATCAACGGAATCGGTCCAAAATTGTCCGCACAATTTCTAGGGGCGCAATGCGTCACTCCAATTTCATATTGACGTGTGTGACAAATTCTACATCAGTAGGCATCACGCCAACAATAAGATTATGATCTTTCTCAAGCGTTTTGGATTGATCGGAAAATATGCGTTGCAAACTGTTTTGACACCACGAACCCCACAGAGACGAACACCAGCTATGATGCAATCAACGATGCCACCTGTAATGCAGCCTAGAAAGTGTCGGAGCACACTCCCCCCATCCACTCTTCTCCCCACCCTGTGAATAAAATATTTCATGATACTGTCTCGATGATGCACTCTCAGCGCGAGAAGGGACACTAAAGTCCAAGGGCACCAACATTTTGCATAGTTCCCTTGGCCAGACGTTGGGCCGGCCACTGATATGTCCTGTCACGTGACGTTACACTGCTTCTCACCTGGGGTCGACGCCGGCCGAGCCGCAGTCCAGACGCGCCACTTGGTCCGCCAACTCCTCCCCCGCAGCCGCGAACGCGACGCCGGCTCCGGTCGAGTTGTAGCCGTGGAACTTGATGAAGACGTTGGCGAGCGTGTCGAGCTGGTCCGGCCCGTAGTCCACCTGTCGGTCGTTGGCCAGCGCACGGAACCGGCGCACGGCGGCCCGCTTCACGGCCTCCCCGTGATGGTGGGGGGGGCCCCCCCGCGGGGGGGGGGGGGGGGGCCGAAAAAAAAAACAGCCGGTCGGTGCCGGCCACGGGCGCCACCGGGCTCGGCAGGAAGTGATGCCGCCGCGGAGTGCGTCCAGCAGCGTGGCGGCGTCAGCAGCGTAGCGGCGTCAGCAGCGTCAGCAGCAACCGGCCAGACACAGCAGCCGGTCGGTGCCGGCCACGTACGGCGGCACCGGGCTCGGCAGGAAGGCATGCACGCCGCCGCCCGCCAGCAGCGTCAGCGGCGTCAGCAGCGTCAGCGGCGTCAGCGACGTCAGCAGCGTCAACGGCGTCAGCGGCGTCAGCGGCAGCGCCAGCATACCGGCCGAGTGTGCGAGGGACACACCAACACCGCCACCACACACCCGACAGTGCAGACCTGGGTCCAGTGCAGACCAGCCAGGTCCAGACAGCCGGCTGGCCGGCCGCTGATTGGTCGCGCTGGCTCGCGACAAGGGGCCAGCGTGACCTGCGGCGAGCCGGCGCAATCGTCGCTGCGACAGTGACAGTGACGTCATGGTCACAGGATGAAAGAACACGGCAACATACCTTTACGCGTCCTGCGGATTCTAGAATATTCACCTAACAACCACGACGTTTGCACAGAGAGCCGCCCACTGCATATGTGGTTTGCACCACTTTTGACCATATCGCCGATATTAGGACGTGTTGAACTTCAAATCGCGACTCGAATCCCATCATGTGCGACAGGTTGAGAGAAAGAGCAGCCCAGCATACAGCTTGCATTTGTGTGCCCTACGGTTTCTAGAAATTAACCTGACAGACAAGACCTGAACACCAACGGCCACCCACCGTACGTGGCTTGCGGCACCTTTGACTATGTCACAGGTTAGTCATATATTAACTCATGGTGGTCCAGGTGCTCATTAACCCATGGTGACCCAGTGGCTCATTTTTTATGATAATTCAAAAATATTGGACAGCAAATATCGGCTCCTGAAGCATATCGGTCAAGGGATCCTGAAAATCAAAAGGAATCCTGGTGCTAAGGATACACTTCCTGCATGGGACTTTCACTGCACTTCCAATCCAAATGACCCTGGCGGCCGCCCTTGACTGAGGGGCCTGTGTCGATGACGCTCGGCGGCCAAACTCGGCCAAACTCGGCGGCGCCATCCAATCTTGCCGGATTCTCGTGTTTGCCGAGGGAAATTGCACCAGCATGCGTAAGGCCGGAACGCGCCGGAAGCGAGCGACGGCGCACGCCAGCGTATCGAGTAGTTCCGGATGTTGGCCGCCGGCGCCGGAACCTGGCCATGTGTCAGCAACGGGTGGGCGTGCAGGAAAACGGCGACCGCGCAACGGCTCACGCAGAATTGTCGCGAGTAAGGCTGAGTAGAACAGAACTGGTGAGTACTCTCAGCCTAGATCGGCACAAATATGCCACTTTGGAGGCACGTTTTGTATTGGGCGCATTGGCCTCGCCAATAATTCAGGATAGGGAAGGACGACACGGTTTTAGCTCGATGCTTTCTATAGGGGACGCCACAGCGCAATGCTAATATTTCAACAAGTTTTGGGGTTTTCGACTAGAATATAACACAGCCAACTGGCATAATCACTGCCGAAAACCCATGTAAGCGTTGCGAGAAATTGGAAGCCCCATGACCGATTTGATAAAACAATTTATGAGGACCGATTGCGACGGTAGTTGCTGGTAGTTTCAAACGTAGCGTTTGTGTAGCCTTCAAGTATTACCCCCTCAGTATCTGAATTTATGACCTTACGTTATTGTAGTTACTCATGCATCATAGGAGCATGATCATCGCACAATGGTAGCTATCCGCGCCCACCGGAGTGGCTCCCATATAACGCACACCGGAGGGGGATTCGGCACCCTTAAGATCTCGGAAACTGCTGAAGCTAGGAACACACAATTTAATGAGTAGATTACGTCTGTAGTGCTCTCGCTGCGGTATAACTTTCATGACCCTAGGCCAATTCATTTAGGGTCAAATGAGGTCGAGACCGGCCACCACGCCTCTCGCCGCACAACCACGCCGACGAAAAGTGTGTGACCTGGAACGCTCGGCGGCCGAGCGGCCGACTATGTACCCCGCAATTCCTATACTTACCAACGGATTAAACATATATATAGGGGTGTAGTTTTGTATCCTTTTGTGAGGGCATTTGCCCTCCCCAATGCTGACTGTGCCCCCCCAATAATATCAACATTTAACGTGGGGCCCTATGTGGTATGCCCCCCCCAATGCATTTGGCTTCATGCTTGCCTTCATGCTCTGTGCCTCCTCTGCTATCATTTTCGGAAACACTCTCCAATAACCTTCGCAAATTTCGCCGAAGTTACTGCTGGGCTGTGCACTAAATGCCTACCAATGCTTTCCTTAAAGTCATTCGAGTGACGTATCGCTCGTGCGGCATTTTGCCACATGAGGAAGGTACCAAGCCAGGTCAAAGTCATAACCCCATTTTCATAATGTTGGACATTTCGCTCAGTTTCTAATTTGTACTTTTCTTGGGTAAAAATGGGCGATATATTCGAATTCCGCACTAAAGTTTACGATAGACTGGTTCAAAGCCCGAAAATTGTCATCCGAGTTTACCTTAGGTCCTGGGACAGAAAGGTTAACACAATGGTCAATGGCGTTAGGGTTAGGGTAGGGTTAGGGTGTTAGGGTAAATAACAAGCGGTCGAAAAAAAAACATTGTTCCCTCAGTGCTATGGTGTCGGAAACCGTGAAAAGCAAAGGTTTTGCCTAGAAGTGGCTTGAGGCTACTTTATTCATTGCGTGATAGCTCCTTAACTAGACATAATCTTAGAAAATCGTAAAAAGGCGCGGAGAGGATGCCTCCCGAGCTATCCGCAAACCCCTCCGGTGCCCTGCGGCACAAGTTTAAAAAAAATGTTTTTCTTGAAACGTCCTTTTTATCTAAAAAGAACGGTTGCATATTTCGCACCTTTCGGCGAATATCCGCCGTCTTTGCCATTGAGTGCTTACATTGCTAATGTAAGCACTCAATAAATCACTGCTTACATGGCAGTGATTGTAAATTGCATTGCATGCTATTTACAATCACTGCCATTAATTATTGTGGTGGTCATTGTCTTGTTGCTAAAATATAAAAAAAAACATACCAGTGCAGTGATGCATACAAGTGACACACATACATGGTAGGTAACGGTGAGGAATGTGGACTAAAAGGTGGCTACCTCTGATCGCTCTCCTTCGCATTTCAGCTCCATAGCCGCTCATGCTAAAAAGATAGATCTTTGGCTGTCCGTGGGATTCATGATAGGTGACGTGCGTGGTTCGGGCTATCAGGCTACGCTCTGACACAGCCTAAATTTCATGGTAAGTATGCCAGATGACTTTTGGGGGGAAGGGCATTGGTGTCGGTCGGGGAAATTTATATCCCTTTTACATCAACTCACGGTTGCGCCCTTGGTAGTGGAAGCCTGCATGAACGGCTCCGCTGTCCGGGACGTGGGAGACGTTTATCCCACAATTTTAATCAAATTTATCATTACACCTATGGCGATGCATGGAAAGATGGAGCGAAAATACACATTGTCCATGAGTGTAGACACCAATAGGGCAGGTATGAAGGCTTCCATTTATTTGCTCCATCGTTAGCATACGACATAATCCATAGGAATCATTTTCCCCTTAAACATGGGACCAATTAGCATTAACTGGAAAAATTGACGCTTCACCTATTTCTTCCATACCAATAATTTTCCGGTTCCTATACTCATGCTCTCGTCTCCCACAGGAAACAGCCGGTGGAGCCGCCAATGGAAGCCTAGCATCAGAGGCCGACAACAAGAGAGATGTAAATTATCATGTTAAACGAAAAAGTTGAATAAAATAATTTAACAAATAAAATAAATAACTGTCGAAATTCTGGGAATTATTAATGTTTGCTGTAGGTTGGACCAATAAAAATACATCCGGTAACATTACCCTAGGTGCGCCCCCGATCGCGGATACTAATTAGTCAGTGGAAACCGGATTTCCTGTAGCTCAGGACCGGGCGCCGGCTACCGTCTTCTCCGCAAGCAAGCAGTTCATTAGTTGGTCGTTACAGTGGGCTGCCAGCGGCCACGGTCAAGTGCTTGACCACACGGAATTGTTGTGGCGGAAGCTTAGCCAACGCTTTGCGAAGCATCACGGCTTGAAGCGTAATGCCCGCGCCCAGCATCAGGTTGTCGCATGTGGCAATTCACGTGTCAGCATCGCCCTCGTCAAAAGCGCTGGTGCGACGGGCTGTTCGTCCAGCATTGTTCACGTGTCGGGTTCATCACCTGTAGGCACGGCACTACACAGTCTGGCACGTGATGCGAAAGTGTGTCCTGCAGGCACGAACACGCAGATTCACATCTCTGACTCCAGTAGTCAGTACCGAACAACTGAGACAACCGCTGTCACGCTGTTTAGCAATCAGCTGCCATGTTAGGGCACACTTGGTTAACTGTACCACGTGCTATTCATTGTTTCGTTATTCATGTGCTTTTGAAGGTATATATTGCCATGCCTTTTCGCATTATTCTAACATATTTGTCGTAGTGCTCTATAATATATGCATTATATTTATACACAATTTATTCATCCGTGGATGTATTTATTTGTCCATGCACGTGATTTCGACGTTGTGACGTCACCCAGTGGTGAACATGACACTTCAGCGGCCGGACGGATCCCCTGAACGCAGGGTTCGCTCAGCCCGCTGCTTACCTCTAGGTCGCTGAAAGTCCTGAATATTCAAATCCCGCGTAAGTATCACCAGTGGCGGATCACGTGTCCAGGAGAATGTGTCCGGCCGTGTGCACATGGCTGGACACATTTCCTCACTTAGATATGCATTCAGGATTTCGGTTGGGTGCGGGGGGGGGGGCTTCCAAGCGGTGACCTTGAGGGGCTCGCAAGGACTCCTCAAGGAATAGATGCAGCAGGCCCCAAGGCTCGCAAGGGCTCCTCAAAGCATCGGTGCAGCAGGTCTGAAGCTGGCAAGGGCTCCTCAAGGCGTCGGTGCAGCAGGCCTCAGGGCTCGCAAGGGCTCCTCAAGGCATCGGTGCAGCAGGCATCAAGGCTCGCAAGGGCTCCTCAAGGCATCGGTGCAGCAGGCATCAAGGCTCGCAAGGGCTCCTCAAGGAGTCGGTGCAAGGAGTCAACGAAGATTGCCTTCAAGAAGATGATGACGGCCATTGGCTAGGCTAACGTGAAGAACTTTTAGATTGACGGAGGGGCCCTGGATAGTTGGAAGAGCCCCAGCTGACGGAGAGGGCCTGGGCTTGTATAAAGGGCGCCTGGGATGATGGAGGAGCCCAAGCCGAAGAAAGGGTCCCTGACCTAATAGACAAGGCCCAAGCGTTTGAAAAGGGGCCATCCGGTTTGCCGGAAAAGGTCCTGGGTCGTCAAAGGCGGCCCCTGAGACGACGGAGGGGGCTTAGTTGCCACAGAGAACCTCGAGACGTCAGAAATGGCCCTTGGGCCGACGGATGGGGTCCAAGCCTAGAAGAACCCCTGACCTGATAGATGGCGTCCAAGCTGTTGAAGGATGGCCTCCGGCCAGACAGAGGAGGCCCTGGGTCGCTAAGGAGGGCCCCTGCGCCGAGGGAGAGGACACTTAGCTACGGGAGGACCCCGGACTGTCGGAGAGGGCCTAGAGCCGGTATGAAGGTCTCCTAGGCCGATGGGGGCCGAACCCACACGTGGGTCCCTTGCGTGATATATGGGGCCCATGCTTTTGATGAGGAGATTCCGGTGGGACGGAGAACATCCTGAGCCGTAAAAGAGGGTCCCTGAGCCGACGGGTGGGGACTCAGGCCGGACGTGCAGAGCCACCGGGCCAGCTCTGGCTCACGCTGATGGAGAGGGGCTCGGAGCTGTCAGTGGGCCTCAGGCCGGACGTGCAGAGCCACCGGGCCAGCTCTGGCTCGCGCTGATGGAGAGGGGCTCGGAGCTGATAGTGGGCCTCAGGTCGGACGTGCAGAGCCACCGGGCCAGCTCTGGCTCACGCTGATGAAGAGGGGCTCGGAGCTGACAGCGGGCCTCAAGACGATAAAGTGGCCCCCGAGCTACGGAGACGATCCAGGCCGAAGCGGAGGGTTCCTGGTGCTACGTAAAGGGTCTCTGAGCTCATAGAGGTGACCGGGCTGTTAAAAAGCAGTGAGGTTCCGACGGGGTGAGGGGGCGCCAGTCCTCCTGGCGACCCTCACGGGTCCCTCCACGCAACCGCCCTGAATGGCAGAGATACAACTGATGGAAAGTGTACTGCATCCAACAGCTTGTGTGGAAAGGGCCTTTGAGACTTGAAGACGTCCACTATGAGGGCAAGGGCCGAGAAGACAAGAAAGGGTCCGACATATAGCTGGAATGCCCATATCAGCTGGAATAAACAGTCTCAGATAGAATGAGCGCTAACAGCTGAGGAATAAATAGGATGCCTAGGACCAGAGAGGGCTGGGATGCTCTTTGAGTTTTAAAGAGCCCATGAGGGATGAACAGGACACCTAAGAGCTGAAGATGACTACAGTGAATGCCGATCTAAAGTCTGAGATTTCCCCGAGATGAGAGCTCGACGGGACTATTGAGGACTGTGATTGCCCCTAAAAGCAGGAGAGGGCTCTGAAGGATGATGAGGATCTTGTGAGAGTCGGGAAGAACTGGACTGCAATTCTTCTGAGGTTGAGAGCGACCCCTAATGGATAAACAAGGTCCCCTAAGATGCTTTCTACAAAAATCCCTATTGGCTGATGATTAATGTGAAGAATACCGAGGGTCAACCTCGGAGCTAGAATATTCTTCAAACCACAAGAGCTGTCGATAACTAGGAGGGCCTCTAGCAGCTTGAAAGGGCCTTTGAGACCTAGCGAAGACGCCTGAAAGCCAAGGACAGTCCCTAAGGCTAACGATGGTTGTGAGGAATACTGAGGGCCAGCGTCAGAGTTAGAAAGACTGTCAAGGACTGCGAAGGGTATCCAACAGATTCCCCTGACGATTGAAAATGGCCACTGAGCGGAAGACAGGACTAGTCTGGGGTGCCCAAAAGGCTTGGGAAAGGTCCCCATGAGAAGATCAGGGCCCCTGATATCCAAAGAGAGTCTCTAGGGGCTTGCAATGGTTGCGAAGTATATTAGTTTCAGAGCTAGCATGTCCTTGCTAGCCCGAAAGGCTGTCGAGGACTGGGGAGGTCCCTTGAGAGCTAGAGCGGACCGTGATGTTCCTGAGGCTTGAGAGGAACGCCGAAGATTGAACAGTGCCACCGAAGAGCTAAGGAGAGTTCCGACAACTGGCGACGTTTGTAAAAATTTGTGAGGCCTGTCTCGGAGCTAAAGGGTCCCCTGAATGCTAGACAGGTTTGTCGAGGTCTGGGAATGGTTCATGCAAGCTGGAGAAAGCTTCTGGTGGATGAATAGGTCCTCTGAGAGCCAGCGAGGACTGGACCGCGATATTCCTGAGCTTTGGGATAAGCACCTGAAGGATCGGGGCTCCCTCAGAGCTAAGAGAGTTCATGAGAACTGGCGATATGTGCGAGTAATACTGAGGGTCATCCTCAGAGATAAGATAATCTTGAGAGCCATGCATGCTGCCCAGGACTGGAAATGTCACCTACCGCCACCTCAGCGGAGGCGGCCGCCACTGCGGCTACGGCCGCCCCAACGGCCACAGCCGTCATAGCGGTGACGACCGCCCAAGTGACCACAGTTGCCCCAGCGGCCTGACCACAGCTGCACCAGCAGCCACAACCGCTCCAGCGATGGCGAAATAAACGGCTCGGATAGTTGTGATGACAACCGCTCCAGCGGTGCCAGTTGCTTCACCTTGGATCCGGGTGACATCGATTAAGCAAAACGAAATAACAAATAATTTGCAGGATGCTGTGTGTTGGTCATATCTGGTCAGGCATGTTCCTAGTCCTTCTCCTGTCCCCAAGTCTTCCACTTATTGTTTCACACTGATATTCACGGCCAATTTTGAAACAGCATGCCTGTGTTGAAAAGGCGCAACAACGCGGGCTACACCCTCATCATAAACGGAGGTACATCATAGCCTCCACAGGTCATAACCTCCACAAATTCAACATACCCGAAGCGGTCGTAACCTACACAGGTGATAACCTCCACAGTTCACAACCTACACAACTCCGAAACGGTCATAGCCTCCACAGGTCACAACCTCCACAACTTCGATGCGATTATAGCCTCCACAGCTCACAGCATCCACAACTCCGAGGCGGTCATAACCTCCACAGCTCACAACCTTCTCAGATTGAAGAACTTCATAATTTCCAAGAAGCATCGGTCTAGGCAAACTAAGCGGTCTAGGTATTATGTTAGGTTAGTTTAGGTTAGGTTAGGTTAGGTTGGGTTGGGTTACTATGCTTCAACGTTCAATATCATGACATTCATTCCATATTCGTTGCGATAATACCTAGACCGTGCTGCTACCTAGCTATAGTTAGCTGAAGTGAGACTTCTGGGAAATTATGGAGTTCTTGAATCTGTGGAGGTTGTGAGCTGTGGAGGTAATGACCGCTTCGAAGTTGTGAAGGTTGTGAGCTGTGGAGGCTATGACCGCTTCGGAGTTGTGGAGGTTGTGACCTGTGGTGGTTATGACCGCTTTGTAGTTGTGGAAGTTGTAACCTGTAGAGGTTATGCCCGCTTCAGTGTTGTGGAGGTTGTGAGCTGTGGAGGTTATGACCTGTGGAGGTTACGACCGCTTTGATTATGTTGAACTTGTGGAGTTTATGAACTGTAGTGGTTATGACATATGGAGGTTATGATGCGCTGTCATAAACACCCTCCCTTTTAAATTATGTCTGAACGTAGTGGAAAACAGGATGAAGCAATTCTGTTCACGAAAATGAACACTCGTATTTTTCCTCAAGCTAATGAAGTTCTTGACTTCATTAGAGATATATCCGTATATTTTCTGCAATAGGTTTTCTTTTCTTGGTCGTTGTCGGCAGCTAAATGGGTTGTTTTTGCTCTGGTCTTTACCGCACTGTTGTTTATTGAATGTATGTCTTATATGAGCCAGGCCAACGCTACGTGTTTTAGTTTCCCACGTATCTAGCCATCTTTGCCTAATGTAGGCATATATATATATATAGATATATATATATATATATATATATATATATATATATATATATATATATATATATATATATATATATGTATTAACTTATATATATATATATATATGTATGTATGTAACTTTATATATATATATATATGTTGTCTGATGGGGTGGGGTGTCTTCTCGCCCAATTGGGCCTGATCATTTAATTGGATCTGATGATTTCATTCTCATTGTCGTTAGTTTCTACATCATTATCTTTTGAGTATGCGCATTCTTGCTTACAGAAAAGGTTTCATTGCGGAACTTAGCCAAGCTGGTCCGGCTGGCATCGCCTAAGGGCCAAATAGCCAGGTGCCGGTCACGTCCTCAGGTCCTCATCAAATGCGACCGGCGCACCCGAGGACCGCGTGCCTGGTGTCAGTCTAACGGAGGGCGCCGCGCTCAACATTTCTTTGCGTCATAGACTGATCGCTGAAGCTGTGAGGCGTAAAAAAAGCTGTGGCACGGCACGGTAGCTGTGCAAGTTCAATAATTCGGCATATTGCATTTGCGTGCGAGATACGTACACAGTGTTGGGCGTGTGAACCACATTGTGGTAAGATTGTAGCCAATTTTGGATGAGAACTGATTTTTCAATGCGCGTATGTCGACTCTGAAGGCATTAGTTCAGCATTTGGATCCTCTGCCAAATATCGAGCACGCATCCAAAATTTGAATACATTCTGCCGAATTGTCGAACAGGCGTTCTTTATTGGTAATATTCTTCCACTTCAGCGAAAATTGAATGGGATGAGGTGCACAGCTTTAAGGGCTGCCAAGGCAGCGCCGTCGCCGTCAGCCCACATGTTCCCTGCCTCGAAATAGTTCCCGATTCCGTGCCTGGAATATAACTCCATAGCTCGTCGCTTGCCTTCGCTTGCACGGCGTCCCTAATGGTGCCTTGTGCAGGTTCAAATGTATGCGCATGGTTCGGAGCATATGTCATTTGTTTGTGGGATATCTTTTCTGTCTGTACGGTGTTCTGGGGGACTGCATCTTACGGCTATTACTTTTTCATAGGCTCACGCGGTGTTGCCGACGTACATGATTTAGCGCGGAACAGCCACGCTGTGTCCTGTCTCGCTGATGCAGCGCGAACACCTACAGTGATTATCAAGTGTGCTGAACTCATTGTAGCGCCACAACTGTGGTGCGGAACACATCGACAGGGATGTCGTTTCCTAGTTATTTGTGGGTGCATGGGCACCCACAGTGATTTATTGCTGAGCTATTGTGTCTTTGGGAATACCCTGGTTCACACAGACGTTTGGGCACGTTTGGGCACCCACAATGCGTTCGTTAGGACATACGCCGATGCAGATCGACGCCACTGCACAGCAGCACATTCCCAACGCCGCCCATATCATCAATGACGAACAAACCAGCACTCAACGGAGCTGAGTCTGCCGTAGACATATTTGGTGCGCGTGCCAATGAAGCATTTCCGGCCGGCTGCCAGTGTTGGCTGCCAGATTATCTGGCAGCGCTGAGTCGCCGACATTGCACGCTGTCCAAGGTCCGAGCCGGTTCGACTGCCAAAACGGCCTAGGTGTTCACTTATTGTCGAGCGGAACAGAGGGTGCCCACAGTGGCCAACTTGTGCACGTGCTCTTTCGCCGTCCGCATACTGTTCTGTGGCTGATGCTCTCAAACGGCAAAACCATGGTGATTAAAGTGTATATATCTGCTCTGTCCGGCAATTTTGAGGTGAGGCCTACCTACTGGTCAGCAGAGCGCCGGGGCGCAGTAAAGACTCCCCCCCCCCCCACCCCACACACACCGGGAAAAGTTGAGCTAAAATGCAAGGTCATGGTAGTGGTAGAGGAGCGGATATAAATTGGCCAGCAGGAGCGGGAAAGGATGGTGCGTCATCCCCCCGCCCTCCCCTCCTCCCACCACTCGCCCCGAATTATAGCATAATTTGTCCAACAGCGATTTATCAGGAAATATTAACAATATTGATCACCACATGCATTATAATTGCGTATCATTATATTCTTATCGAGTATCTTCGGCATTGCCGTTGCTTCTAATACTGATTGCTTGCCCATTCAACTGCCCAATTTTCTGGTTTTGATTTTCGTCACTAGGTTTTTCTGCAGGAAATTGAAATGTTTGCTATTGCAATCTTTTCCTTTTGATATCCGAAAAGTTAATCAACTCTGAAAGGATTCTTTGTTCGCAGCAATCACCAACGAGGCGCAATAAAGGTATTATGCTAACGTCAAGCGACAAAAGACTGGTCAGGTAGTACCAAATAGCACCTGCAGATGCCACTGCAGATGCCACTGCAGCTGCCACCGCAGACGCTACTGAGGATGCTACCGCGGATGACACTGTAGACGCCACTGCAGATGCCACCGCAGACACCACTCGACTGACGCCGTGTGTGCCTCAGGTGAAGCACCACCAGAAAAGGATTGGCCAGGTGCTCGACTCATATGGTGTTCAACACGAGGAGATAGACGTGGCGTCCCCTGACCAGGAGCAGGCACGCACCTTCATGCAGAACACCGCGCGCCGACAACACACCGACCCGCAGCCGCTGCCGCCACAGATCTTCAACGAGCATCACTACTGTGGGGTATGTCCCGGCTTCGGCCTTTGTGGGGAGGAGGAGGCGTAGGAGCTGGTGGAGGAAGGCGCACTGTGGTGTCTGCCAATCCATTTTTCACGTATAAATATTCTGGGATTTCATCGGCATAGACTAAGTATAAACAGAAACCCGTGTTTCCTGCATCTAAATGCGCTGGAGACCTCAAATACCGAGCCACGGCCGCTCGAAGGATGTATATCTGGGCTTCGGTAATACACGGGTGCGCATGTCTCCCAGTCTTTTATAACTCAGATTTCTCTTCTTGAAATATCACAAAGAGCACCGCCGGATTTCCTCGCAAGATAGCACCGACAAACCGTGGACTTCTTTAAAAAAACGAAATTCTAGGCCGACGACGTAACCTGAAGAGACGGGAAAATCTCACAACTTCTCTTCGACTCTAACTGATTGCAATGCTAATTTTATAGATTAAAAATACATGTCCGTAGTGCGGAGACTAGCCATGGGCCATTTAATGCCGACTTGTGAGTCTTGTCTGTCGACGACGTACAAGGTCGTCGCTTTTTTAATGTTGCGTGTTGTTTACGGTACACTGCGACGTGACAGGCTGGCATAGGCTTTGAGACCTCAGGAGGTGGCGGAATCTACCCTTAGACAGAAATGTGGGCCTGGAATAACCGAGCGGGGTGGGATCGAGGTCCACACAAATATGATTTGGTAGTGTGGTCACCAGCCGATCGCCGTGTACAAAGCCGTGAGTGGGGCTACATGAAAATGATCGACTTCCACATGTCACCTACCCTCGCAACTTTGGGACAATTATTGCGCCACTGCCGCACCACTCTATCCCCAGTCAAGCCGCATTGTCCATTGCTTAAATGTTATTAATGAGGGAGGCTCGAAAGACTGGGATTTAGCTCTATTGGGATCCATCGTAGCGCAGAACTCCCTCCCCCAGTCCAATCTTGTTGGACGAGGCGAGTTGTGCGAGTTGGGCGTGTGAGTTGTGCATCCGGATATCAGCTTATGTCCAGGTGTAATTGTCGCCGTGTCTCCGGCACAGGATTACGAGGAATTTGACTTCGCCAACGAGACGGGCCAGCTGCTCCAGTTCCTGCTGCTGAGTGAGGAGCAGCTGGTGCTGCCGGAGCGGCAGAGACACGTCGCTGCAGGCGATCCGCCAGCCTGGCCAGATGTAGGGTCTGGCCGCCCACTGCACTGACTACAATGACCGCCCACTGCACTGACCACAATGACCGCCCACTGCACTGACCACAATGACCGCCCACTGCACTGGCTACAATGACCGCCCGCTGCACTGACTACAATGACCGCCCGCTGCACTGACCACAATGACCGCCCACTGCACTGGCTACAATGACCGCCCGCTGCACTGACTACAATGACCGCCCGCTGCACTGACCACAATGACCGCCCACTGCACTGGCTACAATGACCGCCAGCTGCACTGACCACAATGACCGCCCACTGCACTGACTACAATGACCGCCCGCTGCACTGACTACAATGACCACCCGCTGCACTGACTACAATGACCGCCCGCTGCACTGACTACAATGACCGCCCGCTGCACTGACTACAATGACTGCCCACTGCACTGACTACAATGACCGCCCACTGCACTGACTACAATGACCGCCCACTGCACTGACCACAATGACCGCCCACTGCACTGACTACAATGACCGCCAGCTGCACTGACTACAATGACCGTCCGCTGCACTGACTACAATGACCGCCCACTGCACTGACTACAATGATCGCCCACTGCACTGACCACAATGACCGCCCACTGCACTGACTACAATGACCGCCCACTGCACTGATTATAATGACCGCCCACTGCACTGACTACAATGACCGCCAGCTGCACTGACTACAATGACCGTCCGCTGCACTGACTACAATGACCGCCCACTGCACTGACTACAATGATCGCCCACTGCACTGACCACAATGACCGCCCACTGCACTGACTACAATGACCGCCCACTGCACTGATTATAATGACCGCCCACTGCACTGACCACAATGACCGCCCACTGCACTGACTACAATGACCGCCCACTGCACTGACCACAATGACCGCCCACTGCACTGACTACAATTACCGCCAGCTGCACTGACTACAATGACCGTCCGCTGCACTGACTACAATGACCGCCCACTGCACTGACTACAATGATCGCCCACTGCACTGACCACAATTACCGCCCACTGCACTGACTACAATGACCGCCCACTGCACTGATTATAATGACCGCCCACTGCACTGACTACAATGACCGCCCACTGCACTGATTATAATGACCGCCCACTGCACTGACTACAATGACCGCCCACTGCACTGACCACAATGACCGCCCACTGCACTGACTACAATGACCGCCCGCTGCACTGACTACAATGACCGCCCACTGCACTGACTACAATGACCGCCCACTGCACTGACCACAATGACCGCCCACTGCACTGACTACAATGACCGCCCACTGCACTGACCACAATGACCGCCCACTGCACTGACTACAATGACCGCCAGCTGCACTGACTACAATGACCGTCCGCTGCACTGACTACAATGACCGCCCACTGCACTGACTACAATGATCGCCCACTGTACTGACCACAATGACCGCCCACTGCACTGACTACAATGACCGCCCACTGCACTGATTATAATGACCGCCCACTGCACTGACTACAATGACCGTCCGCTGCACTGACTACAATGACCGCCCACTGCACTGACTACAATGATCGCCCACTGCACTGACTACAATGACCGCCCACTGCACTGACTACAATGATCGCCCACTGCACTGACCACAATGACCGCCCACTGCACTGACTACAATGACCGCCCACTGCACTGATTATAATGACCGCCCACTGCACTGACTACAATGACCGCCCGCTGCACTGACTACAATCATAAATTGATAAACGAGGAGTGAAGTCACATGCTTAGATTCCTATGCGTATTGATCATCATTCGGACCAAACTAGAAAACTTATGTTCTATGCGTGTAGTTGTTTCTACTTTACTAGTATTCTCTGAACCTCCTCTTGCCATTAGTTCTGGTATGGAAAGCACAATATTTTAGCAAAATTTCAGGTATTTTCAACTGCAACCTAGCGACATGAATATAATTATTCATGTAACTGGTCTGCCCACAGATCATAAAACAAACCATTGCTCAATTACAATACAGAAATGCCCAATTCCGAAGTAAATGTGTGATAATTTTGGCGTCTTCAGAGGACTTCTGCCACACAAAATGGCGTGAACGGTACAGTAGCGGACGGCCCGGATATCTTCAGGACACCGCCAGTAGAAGAAGCGGCGATCAGGACATCGCCGGAGCCGCAAATTATCGAAGAAGCGCGCGACATGTCACGCCCAGATCTTGGCGAGGTATGAACCTTAGTTACACCAGTCATATAATGTAATGGTTATCACGCTCAAGCGGTGATCATTTCCAGCTTCGCGCTGTGCACCACACGGCGCAACAGAACGCATCCGTCTGCAGCTGCCTGCGGCTGTCTGCAGCTGTCTGCAGCTGCATGCAGCTATATACAGCTGCCTGCAGCTGTCTGCAGCTGTCTGCAGCTGTCTGCAACCGTCTGCAGCTGTCTGCACCTGTCTGCGGCTGTGTGTAGCTGTATGCAGCTATCTATAACTGTCTGCATCTGTCTGCAGCTGTCTGCATCTGTATGCAGCTGTCTGCATCTGTATGCAGCTGTATGCAGCTGTCTGCGGCTGTCTACAGCTGTATGCAGCTGTTTGCAGTGTCTGCAGCTGTCTGCAGCTGTTTGCAGTGTCTGCAGCTGTCTGCAGCTGTCTGCAGCTGTCTGCAGCTGTCTGCAGCTGTCTGCAGCTGTCTGCACTTCCCTGCACGTATCTGCACGTTTCTGCACGTCTCTGTACGTCTCTGCATGGTGACGCACGGTGGCGGCAGAATTGACATCCGATGTACATAACCGACCGATATTGTCGCGTGTTTTTTTATTTACATTTGTTGAAAACAAAGCTGTCACAACTGCACCCTGAGTGGTCTCGATCGATAACCTGACCTAGGTGCACTCGCTTTCGGTGGGATGTTCGGGGGTGCCCTTAGCATGGCTGGCTCACTAGGAACGTAGGCTGTGACGCTGCACACCAAAAATTACTGGTAGTCTGCGCCGTTTCACAGTTATGAGTTGCGTGACAGTCTACCAGCTTCGCCACCGGGCAGCGTCCGAGCCATAGGATTTGCGTGTCACGCGACCATTTGCCCTGCAGCCATGCAGTGGTAAACGCGGGTCTTCCCTGTTCCCGCCTTGCATTCCTCTATCGGCGAAACAACATTGGCAATTAAACGAGCAGGTTACTGGACTTCTGTCGACAAGCAACAATTGATAGCTGCGAATTTCTGACTCCAGCAACACAGAATGAGCAGGAAAGGTTGGAAAAAGCTCAGTTTCAAAGATGTAGCGAAAGGAGATGGGAGGTTTATGATGTCAATGAAGTATTCTCTGGCCCCAAAATAATAATAGAATGTGCAACATTTATACGTTTTAGAAATGTAGTTCGAACTCTTGCTGGGGTGGCTTTATGAACCAGGATCCAATTGCTAAGAAGAGCTGGTTTCGTGAACCATGGCCATGATTCCATGAATTACAGTTTTACAGTATAAATTTGGCAAAGCGTTTCACGTGCCGTCAATACACCAACACGGCGACCCCGGCAGCTCGCTCTCGACCTTATCGTGCCAATTGCCAACTGACCCTCCCAGCCGGGGACTAAAAGCGAGCACGCGAAGCGACTCGAACCCAGCATTGCCAGGACAGCGGAGACGGGTGCAAAACAGCGCTCTAGCTAACTAAGCTACCGAGGCGGCAAGTCACAGGGAGGCGCTTGCTTGCTTAATTCAGATTCATTGACAAGTCAATTAGTTACTTGATTAAATTGCACCTACTTAATTGAGAATCACATGTTTTAGGGCGCAAGGAATGTGTTGCATGATATCATATTATTTATTGCATATGTTGTGCACTGTACTGCAAGCGACATATTCAGAATTCCGTGGGGATAAAGTATTTCGTCACGCTGATACCATCCAACTATTTTCCCATACAAAAATTTTACTTTATATTGCTTCATATAAAGTAAAATATTTGTATGGTAAAATAGTTGGATGGTATCAGCGCGAAAAATACTTTATCCCCACGGAATTCTGAATATGTCGCTTGCAGTACAGTGCACAACATATGCAATAAATAATATGATATCATGCAACACCTTCCTTGCGCCCTAAAACATGTGATTCTCAATGAAGTAGATGTAATTTAATCAAGTAACTAATTGACTTGTCAATGAATCTGAATTAAGCAAACAAATGCCTCCCTGTGACTTGCCGCCTCGGTAGCTTAGTTGGCTAGAGCGCTGTCGTGCACCCGTCTCCGCTGTCCTGGCAATGCTGGGTTCGAATCGCTTCGCGTGCTCGCTTTTAGTCCCCGGCTGGGAGGGTCAGTTAGCAATTGGCACGATAAGGTCGAGAGCGAGCTGCCGGGGTCGCCGTGTCGGTGTATTGACGGCACGTGAAGCGCTTTGCCAAATTTAGACTGTAAAACTGTAATTCATGGAATCATGGCCAAGGTTCACGAAACCAGCTCTTCTTAGCAATTGGATCCTGGTTTATAAAGCCACCCCAGCAAGAGTTCGAACTACATTTCTAAAACGTATAAATGTTGGACATTCTATTATTATTTTGGGGCCAGATAATACTTCATTGACATCATAAACCTCCCATCTCCTTTCGCTACATCTTTGCAACTGAGCTTTTTCCAACCTTTCCTGCTCATTCTGTGTTGCTGGAGTCAGAAATCCGCAGCTATCAATTGTTGCTTATCGACAGAAGTCCAGCCACCTGCTCGTTTAACCGCCAATGTTGTTTCGCCGACAGAAGAATGCAAGGCGGGAACAGGGAAGACCCGTGTTTACCACTGCATGGCTGCAGGGCAAATGGTCGCGTGACACGCGAATCCTATGGCTCGGACGCTGGCCGGTGGCGAAGCTGGTAAACTGTCACGCAACTCATAACTGTGAAACGGCGCATCCTACCAGTAATTTTTGGTGTGCAGCGTCACAGCCTACGTTCCTAGTGAGCCAGCCATGTTAAGGGTACCCCCGAACATCCCACCGATAGCGAGTGTACCTGTTCTTTCCGTCATTGCTGTTGCAGACGGACATCTGTACAGATACGGACGGACGTCTGCACAGAGATGGACAAACGTTTGCACAGAGATGACGGACGTCTGCACAGATACGGACGGACGTCTGCACAGACATGGACGGACGTCTGCTCCGACACACGGACGGACGTCTGCACAGACACGGACGAACGTCCGCACAGACACGGGCGGACGTCTGCACAGCCACGGACGGACGTCCGCACAGACACGGACGGACGTCTGCACAGACAAGGACGGACGTCTGCACAAACACGGACTAACGTCTGCATAGGCACGGACGGACGTCTGCACAGAGACGGACGGACGTCTGCACAGACACGGACGGACGTCTGCATAGACACGGACGGACGTTTGTACAGACACGGACGGGTCCCGACAGACAGCGCAGTCAGCTGAGCCGCCCATAGGCTCCCGTGTTAGATCTGTGCGTCTGGCTTGCTGCGTCACGTTGATTATGCCTGGCGTCACATTTATTTGTTCCGTCCCACTACCCGTTATCTCGACTCTTCCGTCCCACTCTGCGTTATCTCGACTCTTCCATCCAGCTACCCGTTATCTCAACTCTTCCGTCCCACTACCCGTTATCTCGAATTTTCTGTCCTACTACCCGCTATCTCGACTCTTCCGTCACACTACCCGTTATCTCGAATTTTCTGTCCTACTACCCGCTATCTCGACTCTTCCGTCACACTACCCGTTATGTCGAATTTTCTGTCCTACTACCCGCTATCTCGACTCTTCCGTCACACTACCCGTTATCTCGAATTTTCTGTCCTACTACCCGCTATCTCGACTCTTCCGTCCCATTACCCGTTATCTCGACTATTGAGCGTGTTTCATATCGTTCGGAACAATCATTACGCCTGGTGTCGCCGAAGATAGGCCTACTTGTGACTTCGCTGACCGAAATTGCAGCTGTTTTCTCACGAAGACCATCCAATTCGGTTTAATGTGCCTACCTCATGCACCGCATGCCTACCTCATGCCTACCTCATGCCTACCTCATGCCTACCTCATGCCTGCCTCACGCCTGCCTCATGCCTACCTCATGCCTACATCATGCCTACATCATGCCTACATCATGCCTACCTCATGCCTACCTCATGCCTACATCATGCCTACCTCATGCCTACCTTATGCCTACCTCATGCCTACCTCATGCCTACCTCATGCCTGCCTCATGCCTGCCTCATGCCTACCTCATGCCTACCTCATGCCTACCTCATGCCTACCTCATGCCTAGATCATGCCTACCTCATGCCTACCTCATGCCTACCTCATGCCTACCTCATGTCTACCTCATGCCTACCTCATGCCTACCTCATGCCTACCTCATGCCTACCTCATGCCTACCTCATGCCTGCCTCATGCCTACCTCATGCCTACCTCATGCCTACCTCATGCCTACCTCATGCCTACCTCATGCCTACCTCATGCCTACCTCATGCCTACCTCATGCCTACCTCATGCCTACATCATGCCTACCTCATGCCTACCTCATGCCTACCTCATGCCTGCCTCATGCCTACCTCATGCCTACCTCATGCCTACCTCATGCCTACCTCATGCCTACCTCATGCCTGCCTCATGCCTACCTCATGCCTACCTCATGCACCACAGAAGCTGTCAGCTGACCTCATTTCAGATCGACAGATCGGGGGGCGAATGCTTGAATGGTGACAAGGAAGGTGAGACTATGTTCTGTCTGGTGGCTGCATAGTGGCTGATAGATGTGTGCGCGCTGTAGCTATAGTGCAGTCCAGATGCTGTGTGGTTGATAAGAGAGGTAAATAGGCCAATGACATGCAGTGCTTTGAAAACGGTTTTGCTCCCTCGCACCCCTGCTCGCGCTTTCCGATAGCTGTGTACCCCGCCGCAGTGGTCGGTACAAACCTCGGGACATGAGCAGGTGCCTGCAGGTACATGCAGTAGGTATGCTGTCATATGTTCGGGCTGCGCGTTGTTTAATTTCGACTTGAAGCGACTGTACTCATCGACTGTTCAGGAAAATGTGCAGGTTGATATAGTTATCTTGATTAATCGTCAAGATACTAAGTAACTTAAACATCAATTGCAAATATTAGGCGTCGTGCGCGATCCCTATACAAATTCAAATTTGTTACATTTTGGTGCCAATGGACTCCATAATCATATGGCTTAAATAATGGGATACATCTGTCGAAACTATAACTTTTCACACTTTTGGCAAAATGAACATACCTGAGGTGCAGCTCCCTGTGCGGGGCACCTGCTAATAAAATAGCGTCAGTTAAGCCTATCGTTGCATTCCGTAACATCCATTGTGGATTCATACATACCCTTAACAAGCGGATAAGGGGGGACGCTGCGGGCATGTGCCCCATGGAACGGTGTCCTCCCCCCCCCCCCCCCAGCCAGAAAAAGCACCCCTTCATGAAGGCCCTAGTACACCCCCGTCCCCTCCCTCCCCACTAAACGGATTTTCAGCCAAAAACGCTCTCCAGAGAAAAGGCTTCAATATGTTCGATTGCGTCCCTGCCCTGCTCAACAAATTTTTGCATCACAAGCTATGCCCACAAGTGTCGCAAGGCGTGGTACACTTGACATCAGTGTATAGAGATTTGCATCACAAGCCATGCCTGCAAGTGTCGCAAGGCGTGGTACACTTGACATCAGTGTGTAGAGATTTGCATCACAAGCCATGCCTGCAAGTGTCGCAAGGCGTGGTACACTTTACATCAGTGTGTAGAGATTTGCATCACAAGCTAAGCCCGCAAGTGTCGCAAGGCGTGGTACACTTGAGATCAGTGTGTAGAGATTTGCATCGTCAAGTGACCGGTCAACACAGGTCATCTGCTTGAAATATGCATGTGGAAAAGTGGTGTATGCATTGAACGTTCAAATGGCGGAAAGTGAGCTCCCGAATTTTTTCATTTCCACGAATCCCAAAAATATGGCGTTGAAAAGGAATGTTAATGTGGTCATGCAAGCCAATGAAGCGCAAATTTCAAGCCCAGTGACACCATGTTAATGGAACATCATTTCCATGGGTTTGGAGGCTTGGCATTCGCAAAATTAATACGAGCAAATGAGGGCACCCTACATAATGCGAACCGGAGAGTGGACGGTTTCCGCCGCCCCTCATACAAATCTCGGAAGCTACTGAAGCTAGAAAGGCAACATTTGGGGCTGAATTACAGCTGCAGTGAACGACGTGAAGTATAAATCTCATGACGCTAGGTCAATGTCTTCATGGTCAAATGTGTTCGCGTAAGCCAATTTGTGATGATTTCGTTGTTGATTGTTGATCATATATATTGATATATATATATATATATATATATATATATATATATATATATATATATATATAAATATATATATATATATATATATATATATATATATATATATATATATATATATATATATATACATATATATACATATATATTTATATACATATATATATATGATCTGAAATAGGACACCGCAATATAAATTGATGCTATGGGGATCATAAATCTATCATCATGTGTCGACAGCTTTGAAATATCTCTGGACAACATTTTCCGGAAAAGTATAGGTGCACGTAATATCACTGGACGATGAACATTATGAACCGCAGATTGCCCAGCAAAGCATGGCATATTGCATCCAAGGATACCTGCAAGGGCACAACATATTTTGTTCTAATCAGTTACTGAATGCATTATGTCTAACAATTACCATTCATTCATACAGACCATTCACTTTCCTGGGAAGCATAAACTGAACACAAACTCGCCGTGTCCCCGAGGGCGGGTGGTGGTCAAGAGTGGTGCAACTCAGTGTCATTAAAGAGAACACACGAAACAAAAACATGTGTTCACGATCATTACCCTGCGCAATGAACCTCACGACATCGTAAGTAGTCGACGCCCGGCTGCGAGGGACTTGGTCGGCGCGCCACCCCGCCACTCCACCGCGCCGCCATACCATTGCACCACCACTCCACCGCGCCGCCATACCATTGCACCGCCACACCACCGCGCCGCCACGCCACCGAGCCGCCATACCACCGCGCCGCCATGCCACCGAGCCGGCATACCACCGCGCCGCCATACCACCGAGCCGCCATGCGGCTAAAGTTGGCAGCACAATCAGCAGCACATTCGCAGCATATTCAGCAGCATATTCACCAGTTATCGAAGGCTCCTCCGATCACGGGTCAGTCAGCCAAATCTCCTTTGATCAGGGTCAGCCAGCCACAGCTTGCCCTCAATATTACCATGCATGCAGCAATTTGCAGACTCTTGAAGGAAGGGCAGCTGACCCGCCCCAAAGCCAACACATTTTGAATGACATGTCGTTTTCCTGTGGAGATAATTTTATAGCAGACTTAACAAATGTGTTTGGATTAATGAGTGATGTTAATTGGTATACGGCATGATTGGCTTCCTGCCAAAAATTGTGTTAGGAAAAAGTTCCCAAATAACATTTCCCAAAAACTCCCTTTGTTTTCCAATTGTAAGAAAAGCGTGTTCAGCCAATCTGATTTAGTGGCAAAGACCCATCCATATAATGATTTGAAGCGAAATCATATGGACCTCACTATAGACGACTAGGTTGTAAATTGCCATAAATTTTCATATGGGAAAAAATATAAATGGACTTCACTTCACAAGCACATTTTGGTCAACGACAGCTCTTGATTGATGTATGGCATGGTTGGTTTTCTCCAAAGATGTGTGCTGGGAATAGTTTCCAACAAAAATGTTCCAATAAAGCTCGTTGTTTTCCAATTGAAAGGGAAGTGTCATCCGCCAATTTGGTTGGGTGGCAAAAACCTATCCGTATGGTGATTAGAAGAGAAATCGTAGGGGCCTCCCCATAGACGACTAAGTTGCAATCCGACAAATAATTTTCCTTATAAAAACATCAACCGAGTTTCCAACCATACTTAGGTCAACGAGAGCTCTTGATTGATATATGACATGGTTGGTTTTCTCCAAAACGTGTGCTCAGAATAATTTCAAAAATATATCTACCAATAACGCCCGTTGCTTTCCAATTGCAAGAAGAAAAGAACTTTGATTCGATTGCAAAAACCTATCCATATAGTCATTTAAAGCGAAATCGTAGGGGACACCACATAGAGACACAATTTTATAATAACATCATTTTTCCTATCGGAGAAATTTCGTAATGGACTTAGCAAATACACCTGGGTCAATGAATGCTGTCGATTGGTATACGGCACGGTTCGTTTCCTGCCATGAATTCCGTTGGGAAAAATTCAAATTTAAATGTATCAATGACGCCCGTTTTTTTTCATTTGTAATGAAAGCATTTTCAGCCAATTTGATTTGGTAGCGAAAACGTGTGCATATGGTGATGTAAAGCGAATTCGTAGGTGCTTCCCCATAGACGACAAAGTTGCGTAACGACATGCAATTTTTCCTATAGGAAAAATTTCACCACGGATTTAGCAAATGTATTTGGGTCAATGAGTGCTGTTTATTGGCATACGGCATGGTTGGTTTCCTGTCAAGAATTGTGTTCGGAAAAAAACTGTTGGGAAAAAGTCCCTTGTGAAATTTTTCGAATAGGAAAACTTATGTTTCATTTGTAAAATTTTGTTGTCTAAAGGGCCGCCCCTACGCTTTCGCTTCACATCACTGTATGGATAGATCTTTGGCATCGGATCAAATTGGCCGAAGACGTTTTTCATACAATTGGAAAGAAACGGGCATTATTGAGACTTTTAGTTTGTGATTTTTCCCAACACCCCTCTTTAGAGAAAACCAACCACGTCATAGATCAATTAGCATCTCTCAATGGCACAAATATATTTGTGAAGTTCGTAGTACAATTTGTCCCATATAAAACATATATGTCGCTTTAAAACTTTGTCGTAGGCTCCTACGATTTCGCTTCAAATTACCATATCGGTAGGTCTTTGACACTCAATCAAATTTGCTGGAGACGTTTTTCTTGCAAATGGAAAATAACGGATGTCATTGGGAAGTTTATTTGGATTTTTCCCCGCACACTTTTTTGGAGAAAACCAACCATGTCATACATCAATCAAGAGCTCTCGTTGACCCAAATACGTTTGTGAAGTTCGTTCATAATTTTTCCCACAGAAAATATGTCAGTTTAAAGCCTTGTCGACAATGAGGAGGCCCATGGAATTCGCTTCAAATCACCATATGGATACGTGTTTGCCAACCAGTCAGATTGGCTGCAAACGTTTTCCTTACAATTGGGAAACAACGGGTGTTATTGGGGAATGTATTTTGAAAATGTTTTCCCGACACAATTCTTGGCAGAAAACCAACCATGCTGTACACCAATCTGTACTCTTTGACCCAAATATATTTGCTAAGTCCGTGTGTACACTTTTTGCATATGTAAAATTATACAAATATTTTTGTATTTCGTTGTTTATGGGGCGGGCCCAGCTGCCCTTCCCCCAAGAATCTGTAAATTTTAGCATCGCATGGTAAAAATTGAGAGCAATATGTGGCTGGCTGACCCTTGATTGAAGGAGCCTTCGATAACTGGTGAATGTGATGATGCGAATGTGTCGCCCAATCTGCTGCTAAATGTGCTGTTGAATGTGCTGCCAACTTCCGCCACATCGAGCCGCCATACCACTACGCCGCCGCGTCACTGCGTCACTGCATCACCACGTCACTGCCTCACCACGCGTACTCATACTATGCGTATGCGTACTCATATCACGTCCAAATACGTAAGCAAATCATATATTGTTGTAGTAGTGCTAGCTCTTGGTGTTATCAGCCGATATAGTTCTGTTGGCGTGTTATCATGGGACGATGAGTGATAAATTAGCACTCTGGGCATTCACGGTCCACGCTTGGGAGAATGTTCAGGGGATATATCTTCGGACACGTCTTCGGATATTTCTGTGTTTACCGACACCCTATGTGATGCACCTGAAAGCCCAGGTCAAAGTCAGGTCGTGTTGCAGTCTTAGTGCTGGCAAGAAAAGTGTTGGCACCACCAAGAGACACGGTAACGCAGAACACACGGCAGCGCGCTGACACACGGTGACTCAGATGGCCCAGTGATACACGGTGACCCAGGACACACGGTGACTCAGATGGCCCAGTGACACACGGTGACCCAGGACACACGGTGACCCAGGACAAACGGTGACCCAGAGCACACTGCAGCCGCTGACACACGGTGACTCAGATGGCCCAGTGACACACGGTGACCCAGGACACACGGTGACCCAGGACAAACGGTGACCCAAAGCACACGGCAGCCGCTGACACACGGTGACTCAGATGGCCCAGTGACACACGGTGACCCAGGACACACGATGACCCAGGACAAACGGTGACCCAGAGCACACGGCAGCCGCTGACACACGGTGACTCAGATGGCCCAGTGACACACGGTGACCCAGGACACACGGTGACCCAGGACAAACGGTGACCCAAAGCACACGGCAGCCGCTGACACACGGTGACTCAGATGGCCCAGTGACACACGGTGACCCAGGACACACGATGACCCAGGACAAACGGTGACCCAGAGCACACGGCAGCCGCTGACACACGGTGACTGAGATGGCCCAGTGACACACGGTGACCCAGGACACACGGTGACCCAGGACAAACGGTGACCCAAAGCACACGGCAGCCGCTGACACACGGTGACTCAGATGGCCCAGTGACACACGGTGACCCAGGACACACGATGACCCAGGACAAACGGTGACCCAGAGCACACGGCAGCCGCTGACACACGGTGACTCAGATGGCCCAGTGACACACGGTGACCCAGGACACACGGTGACCCAGGACAAACGGTGACCCAGAGCACACGGCAGCCGCTGACACACGGTGACTCAGATGGCCCAGTGACATACGGTGACCCAGTGACACACGGTGGTCCAGAGAGACAGTGATTTAGAGACACGATGACCAGGGATATAAGATGGCCCAGTGACACACGGTGACCCTCTCACACGGTGCGAATGACAGCTGGCGGACTATGCTGATCGCCGGCGACCGAAAGACCTGACCCGGTGATGAGTTGACTCGGTGTTGACCTGACCTGGTTGTGAGCTGACTTTGTGGTGACCTGACCTGGCGGCGGTGTTCCAGTGCGTCTGTCTCAATTCAACTGGCACGAGCAGTACGTGCGTCGCTGTCGCACCGGCAGCGTGCAGAACCTGCGCTACAGTAACCGACCACGGTCGTGCCGTGCCGTGCCGTGCCATGCTGTGCCGTGCCGTGCCGTGCCGTGCCGTGCCGTGCCGTGCCGTGCCGTGCCGTGCCGTGCCGTGCCGTGTCGTGCCGTGTCGTGTCGTGTCGTATCGTGCCGTGCCGTGTTTGGTGTGCCCGATTGCGTTAGGTGACTGGTGTCAGCTTCTTCAGCTGAGTTACCCTCACCAGTACTGCGGAATGGTCGACCACATGGTACACTGCCGTATGGTCGGCCTCGTGGCACACTACCGTCGGCCGGCCTCCTGGCACACTGACATTTGGCCGGCCTCCTGGCACACTGACATTTGGCCGGCCTCCTGGCACATTGACATTTGGTCGAACTCCTGGTACACTGACATTTGGCCGGCCTCCTACTACACTAACATTTGGTAGGACTCCTGGCACACTGCTTTACGACCGGCCTCCTGGTACCCTGGCATTGGGCGAGCCTCGTGGTACACTAACATTTGGTCGGCCTCCTGGTACACTAACATTTGGCCGGACTCCTGGTACATTGACATTTGGCTGGCCTCCTGGTTCACTAACATTTGGCCAGGTTCCTGGCACACTGCCTTACGACCGGCCTCCTGGTACACTTACATTTGGCCGGCCTCCTGGTGCACTAACATTTGGCCAGCCTCCTGGTACACTGCCTTACGACCGGCCTCCTGGTACACTTACATTTGGCCAGCCTCCTGGTACACTGACATTTGGCTGGCGTCCTGGTACACTGACATTTGGTCAGCCTCCTGGTACACTAACATTTGGCTGGAATCCTGGTACACTAACATTTGGCCGGCCTCCTGGTACACTAACATTTGGCCGGACTCCTGGTACACTAACATTTTGCAGGATTCCTAGTACACTGACATTTGGCAGGACTCCTGGTGCACTGCCATTTGGCTGGCCTCCTGGTACACTAACATTTGGCAGGACTCCTGGTACACTAACATTTGGCCGGCTCCTGGCACACTGCCTTACGACCGGCCTCCTGGTACACTAACATTTGGCTCGAATCCTGGTGCATTGACATTTGGCCGGCCTCCTGGTACACTAACATTTGGCTGGCCTCCTGGTACACTGACATTTGGCCGGGCTCCTGGCACATTGCCTTACGACCGGCCTCCTGGTATACTAACAATTGGCTGGCCTCCTGGTACACTGACATTTGGCAGGACTCCTGGTAGACTGACATGTGGTCGGCCTCCTGCTACACTAACATTTGGCCGGGCTCCTGGCACACTGCCTTACGACCGGCCTCCTGGTACACTTACATTTGGCCGGCCTCCTGGTACACTAGCATTTGGCCAGCCTCCTGGTACACTAACATTTGGTTCGAATCCTGGTGCATTGACATTTGGCCGGCCTTCTGGTACACTAACATTTGGCTGGCCTCCTGGTACACTGACATTTGGCCGGGCTCCTGCCACATTGCCTTACAACCGGCCTCCTGGTACACTAACACTTGGCCGGACTCCTGGCACACTGCCTTACGACCGGCCTCCTGGTACACTTACATTTGGCCGGACTCCTGGTACACTAACATTTGGCCTGCCTCTTGGTACACTAACATTTGGCCGGACTCCCGGTACATTGACATTTGGCCGGACTCCTGGTACACTAACATTTGGCCGGTATCCTGGTACACTAACATTTGGCCGGACTCCTGGTACACTAGCATTTGGCAGGACTCCTGGTATACTGACATTTGGTCGGCCTCCTGCTACGCTAACATTTGGCCGGGCTCCTGGCACACTGCCTTACGACCGGCCTCCTGGTACATTGACATTTGTCCGGCCTCCTAGTACACTAACATTTGTCCAGCATCCTGGTACACTAACATTTGGCTGGAATCCTGGAATATTGACATTTGGCCGGCCTCCTGATACACTTACATTTGGCCGAACTCCTGGTACATTGACATTTGGTAGGACTCCTGGTACACTAACATTTGGCCGGCCTCCTGGTACACTAACATTTGGCCGGCCTCCTGGTACACTGACATTTGGCCGGGCTCCCGGTGCATTGACATTTGGCAGGACTCCTGGTACACTGACATTTGGTCGGCCTCTTGGTACACTAACACTTGGCCGGCATCCTGGTACACTAGCATTTGGCCGGCCTCCTGGTACACTAAGATTTGGCCGGCCTCCTGGTACACTAACACTTGGCCGGCCTCCTGGTGCACTAGCATTTGGCCGGCCTCCTGGTACACTAACATTTGGCCGGCCTCCTAGTACACTAACATTTGGCCGGCCTCCTGGTACACTGACATTTGGCCGGGCTCCTGGTAAACTGACATTTGGCCGGCCTCCTGGTACACTAACATTTGGCCGAACTCCTGGTACACTAACATTTGGCCGGACTCCTGGCACATTGACATTTGGCAGGACTCCTGGTACACTAACATTTGGCCGGACTCCTGGCACGTTGACATTTGGCAGGACTCCTGGTACACTGACATTTGGCCGGACTCAGTGCAGTGCAGTGTGGTAGGTGAGATGTACCGGGTGCAGTGTACAGTGCGCCGGGTGCAGTGTGCCGGGTGCGGTGTGCCAGATACAGTATGCCGGATGCAGTGCATAGCAATACAGGGGGCACTGGGAAACGTGACCTCCACCCCCCCCCCCCCTCGATCCCCCCATGGAATGTGGCGTCTCTTTGGCCGGGAAAGGCGTCCCTCTGGGAAGGCTCGAGTGCAACCCCCTCCCCCACTCAACGGATTTGTCGGCTAGAGGCTCCCCTCGGAGAGGAACAGGCACATCTCTAACCATTTCCGGTCAGATCCTCACACCCTGTGTCGGAGGGGGGGTGGGGGTGATACAACCCCCCCCCCTAATCTCCAAACTAAGCGTCGCACAAAAGCGAAAGAGGTGTCATTGGAAAGCGTTCGACGAGTAGGGCCAGAAACCACCCCCAAAATGTATCCCACCCCCATCCAAAAGAAGTGACGTCACTAGGGATCTATGTTATCACAACTCACCATGTTTTTGGCTCTGGGGAGTTTATTTTGGGGGAGATTTGAAAAGCTAAAACTATTTTGAATCAGAAAAGGAAGGCGAAATCGACCACGAAGGTAAAATTTTTGCGCACCAAAAAATCAAAATATTGCTTTTTTGGAAAGTTCAACGTTTTGCGTTTTCAATTTTCTTTATTGTTATTTTTTCTAATGGGTGGAGAGGACCGCAAAGCGTTGTTTGAAGTCGACTTACTCCCATACAAAATGCTTACTTTAGCCTGAACCTTCGATTTGCGCCATAATGGTCAAATATGCAAAACTAGTATGTCATCAAAAACAAAACAAAAATCAAAACTTCCTCTGGTGCGTTTTATTTACTCCTTAAAGATAAGCAAACGCTGAAGGTTTCATCAAAATGTCTGTTTCCGTTAAAGCGTGACGATTGGTTGAACTTTTCTGGAGGTGACCTCACTTGACCTAGACTAACTCATTGACCCTAGATGACCTGACCTTAACATTTTCATACAACATGCCACATTGATGTAGAAAAAGGTAGCCAAAGTTCGACGCGCTGCTGCGCGCCATTCTTTCACTATCCGCGGAAAACCGTACGGGGGGGGGGCGCACATCACCCCCACCCCCCACCCCCGAGACTGGGCGGGTTAACGTGTTAGAGCCCCGACAATCGCGGCCCAGACAATCGCGCCAAAAGCTTCAAATATATTGTTGAGCACTCCAAAAAGTGTTACACGCCGTCAAAATTCGTGCTAGGAATCCCATCAAATGACGCCGGAACCCAAGACATCGCACTGGGATCCAAGAAAGTCGCGTCGCAACCCTTGAAAATCACACTGTAGGTCCAAAAGTCGCAGCTGCCCCACCCGAAAAAATCAATTCTTACCAGGAATGTCACTCTACGGCCTCAATAATCGAGACCGACACCAAGAAACCGCCCAGCCACGGAAAACAAGCGTATCGAAGCAAAAAAAAACTCGCACTGGGGGCCCGAAGAATCACGCCGGGCCCAAAAGTATCGCGCATGGGGCTTGAAAAAAATAGAACTCTACTCACAACACAAGAAAATACACGCGCGAACTTGATCGAATGGTCACATGTGACCTATATTGAAAAGAGAAAGCCCCATAATGCTACCACCTCATATGCAAACAAGCATGTATTACAAAACATGTACCAGACCGGCGGGGCCCGGGCTTTAGTCGAACATTTTGGGCAATTGCCACCACTATTACAGACACTGAGGAGAAGACGTGCGTTTTGTGTTGAGCCTAGAACCAGCGTCCAGCTGCGGTTGCTGGCACCTGTCCCGTGCTACAACAGCGGATAGGAGCAGCGTGTGCTGGCGCCTGTCCCGTGCTACAACAGCGGATAGGAGCAGCGTATGCTGGCGCCTGTCCTGTGCTACAACAGCGGATAGGAGCAGCGGGTGCTGGCGCCTGTCCTGTGCTACAACAGCGGATAGGAGCAGCGGGTGCTGGCACCTGTCCTGTGCTACAACAGCGGATAGGAGCAGCGTGTGCTGGCGCCTGTCCCGTGCTACAACAGCGGATAGGAGCAGCGTATGCTGGCGCCTGTCCCGTGCTACAACAGCGGATAGGAGCAGCGTGTGCTGGCACCTGTCCCGTACTACAACAGCGGATAGAAGCATGCTGGCACCTGTCCCGTACTACAACAGCGGACAGGAGCAGCGGGTGCTGGCACCTGTCCTGTGCTACAACAGCGGATAGGATCAGCGGGTGCTGGCGCCTGTCCCGTGCTACCACAGCGGATAGGAGCAGTGGGTGCTGGCGCCTGTCCTGTGCTACAACAGCGGATAGGATCAGCGGGTGCTGGCGCCTGTCCCGTGCTACCACAGCGGATAGGAGCAGCGTGTGCTGGCGCCTGTCCCGTGCTACAACAGCGGATAGGAGCAGCGTGTGCTGGCACCTGTCCCGTGCTACAACAGCGGACAGGAGCAGCGGGTGCTGGCACCTGTCCTGTGCTACAACAGATGACAGGAGCAGCGTGTGCTGGCGCCTGTCCTGTGCTACAACAGCGGATAGGAGCAGCGGGTGCTGGCACCTGTCCTGTGCTACGTCAGATGTGTGGTGCGACCGAGCTAGCAACAATCTCAGATCCTTACCCCAGCTACCATAGGCTGTCGCCGTCGGCACACAGTTGGTTGACATCACCAGATGCGCACAGACAAGCACTTTCAGACATTCCCGTCTTGTTGTTGTCTGTCTAGGTGTCTAATTTGTTTAGACGTCTCACACTGTATGCTTCGGCTCTTGTCTTCCCTAATTTCCGTGCTGGACGATGTAAGCTTACGAATCCATTGCGTTGCTTTATGTCTAACGATGACAAAAAGCTTGCACAAGAAAAATTGAGTCGAGTTGCGATATTCATTGCGAACACAGGAGCTTGTTTGAGACGCACTGATATATTTCCACGTCCATTGAATTCCATTCCACAAAAGTCGGATTTCGCGAACTGCATCAACAAACAGTGCTTACATGAGCTTGTAGGCACGTGCTGCCCACCAGACGGGACCAGTACGGGCGGCTGTCTGCAGTCACACCAACATCTGTGTCGGCCCAGGCGCCTCTCCGTGTGACGTCACGTCCAACTGTGGACATGTTTACAGCGTGGCCGAGAGGATTCGCTCCACGGCGACTCGTCTCCGACTAGAACCACAGCAGGGCCGGTACCGTCGTACAGAGGTATCACCCCGTGCCCGTACACTTGGTCAAGACGGCACCACCACCCTGTACAGAGGCATCACCCCGTGCCCGTACACCTGGTCCAGACGGTACCACCACCCCGTACAGAGGTATCACCCCGTGCCCGTACACCTGGTCCAGACGGTACCACCACCCCGTACAGAGGTATCATCCCGTGCCCGTACACCTGGTCCAGACGGTACCACCACCCCGTACAGAGGTATCACCCCGTGCCCGTACACCTGGTCCAGACGGTACCACCACCCCGTACAGAGGTATCACCCCGTGCCCGTACACCTGGTCCAGACGGTACCACCACCCCGTACAGAGGTATCACCCCGTGCCCGTACACCTGGTCCAGACGGTACCACCACCCCGTACAGAGGTATCACCCCGTACACGTACATCTGGTCCAGACGGTACCACCACCCCGTACAGCGGTATCACCCCGTGCCCGTACACCTGGTCCAGACGGTACCACCACCCCGTACAGAGGTATCACCCCGTGCCCGTACACCTGGTCCAGACGGTACCACCACCCCGTACAGAGGTATCACCCCGTGCCCGTACACCTGGTCCAGACGGTACCACCACCCCGTACAGAGGTATCACCCCGTGCCGTACACCTGGTCCAGACGGTACCACCACCCCGTACAGAGGTATCACCCCGTGCCCAAAGACCTGGTCCAGACGGCACCACCACCCTGTACAGAGGTATCACCCCGTGCCCGTACACCTGGTCCAGACGGTACCACCACCCCGTACAGAGGTATCACCGCGTACACGTACATCTGGTCCAGATGGTACCACCACCCCGTACAGAGGTATCACCCCGTGCCCGTACACCTGGTCCAGACGGTACCACCACCCCGTACAGAGGTATCACCCCGTAAACGTACACCTGGTCCAGACGGTACCACCACCCCGTACAGAGGTATCACCCCGTGCCCGTACACCTGGTCTAGACGGTACCACCACCCCGTACAGAAGTATCATCCCGTGCCCGTACACCTGGTCCAGACGGTACCACCACCCCGTACAGAGGTATCACCCAGTGCCCGTACACCTGGTCCAAACGGCACCACCACCCCGTACAGAGGTATCACCATCTGGTCCAGACGGTACCACCACCCCGTACCCGTGTAGTTAGTGCCGACAATACCACCGTACTCGTACACCATTTACCGTCAGTACCATCGTGCAGAGGCATTACCCTTCACCCGTACACTAAACATTGTCCATCAACACGACTCATCAATTGTTTCCAGTAGAACTACTTGCCCAGGGCCAGGGCTCGCCCTGTAAGTACAACTTCTGGTGTGTACTCCGCCCCCCCCCCCTCCTCTTCCAACCTCTCTCTTCCATGATGTGTGTTACACTTACCAACAGAGGCGTGTGTTTACACATCAGTCTGGACAGATGATGTTTACCATTCTCACAGCGTCAATTACATGCTTATCAGTGTTTACATCAGTGTTTACCCCCTTCTCTTGTAAGCCAATGGTAAGTACAACTTCTGGTGTGAACTCCGCCCGCCCCCCCCTCCTCTTCCAACCTCTCTCTTCCATGATGTGTGTTACACTTACCAACAGAGGCGTGTGTTTACACATCAGTCTGGACAGATGATGTTTACCATTCTCACAGCGTCAATTACATGCTTAGGGTGCAAGACACTCCAAATGACCATGTCGTCTGAGGGCAGATGCAAATATCCACAGTAATTCCTCTAGGATATTACGTACTCCCTTCTGAGTGCCTGAAGTGTCTTGCAAACAACGCATAACTTGGAGGAAGCAAAATCGCAAAGTCCGGCTTCAGTTGCTAGCATTGAGACAGGAGCAATCGAGTCTTCAGAACAGGCCGGTCGAGTCATCAGAACAGAACAGAACAGAACATGCCGGTGCAGCTCGTTTGAAGACCGTCATATGTGAAATGCTGACCGAAAGGTCTTGACCGTCAGGTCAAGACCTTTGGGATTCTCCGCCTCCTCTTGCCGGTGCGGTGACGTATGAGGTTCCGCGTGCTCCTACAGAGTGGTGCATGAGGGTCTCTCTCCCAAGCGGCTGATTCAGAAGCCTGTCTGGGGGAAAGGGGATGCAATAAAATGTTTTTCGAGTTGAACAAAAAACTGACCAGATTCGAACCGAGATCATTGGCTGGGTCTGCTTAAGACAAAATTTATCCAATTTTTTAAACAGATGATATCGGAGGATTCGTTTAACCCGGTCTTCGGATAGGTCTTTTTACGCCCCCTACGGACTTTCCACGATAATGAAACAACGGCGGTGCGCATTGCCACGAAATTTTCAGTACCTTTTTCCTTCATCTTTTTGGCTTCTGATGTGGACGTTTCAACCTCGGGTCATGCAAGGTCATTGACCTAGCTAAGGTCAAAAAGAACCATCATGAACCAGAAATGTTTTAAGATTGATAACTTACCTTAATGAAAAGATAGTGAAATAAACTTGGGACGTGAGTGCAATTATGCAGTCCTAAAAATTGCATACCCGGGGGTAATGTTTGAGGTCAGGTCAACGACCTGAGGTCACGGCCAATTTTGGAACAATTTTCAAATTAGTGTAATATGTATTTTATTCGAACCGGATTTTTTCACTTGCTATGCATGCAGACATATGAGAAGTTTCTTTTCCAATTTGATTGACCTCCGTCGAGTGACTTCATGCCAGGTCAAGATAAAGTGCGCTAAGTGGGTAAAACCTATTTAGACACTCCATTTTACGGTTTATTTCGAGTTTTCATGGCCTAAATGGTATCAAACTGGCATTTCACGACATAAGTTACCAAATGGAATCAAACCTATCAATCATAGATAACGTAAAGGTCATCTTGGGTCATTGTCCTATAATAATTTGTATATCCTTTAGGCTCATACACGTGAAAATATAATCAAATGAAGCTAACCACATGATTACAATTTGACAGTGCTTACAGTGTATGTCTTGAATTTGTGATTGAGGTCTGGTCAGTGATCTAAGGTTACGGCCAATTTCGGCTCATGTTGGACCAATTTGACTATTTTTGTAACATGTTCTGTGCAATTAGCTTTTAAATGGAGTGCGTTTTAACTTTGCATCTTTACCAGAAGATATATCAATTTTTTAATCACACGTTCTAAAAAATCGCCACTTTGAGCCTCGCAAATCTTTTTACTGGAAATAAGACCATGTTCGGGCGGTATTCCTCCAGTGCTTTCCGATAATACCCGGTTCGCGTCCATACACCGCTTCGAGAATTATAGTTATAGTTGAGACTTAGAATTAGTTTTAGTTTATATTGCGTGTAAAGAAAGCATACGACCTTCAATATACCAGGAGGTGCTGAGTTGACATCAAAAGTAACGTTAAGGATTATACTTTATTACTCAACGTTTCGGCCAGGAGCCATCGTCAGAAGTGATATAAAAATGTCAAGTTTAACAATTGAAGAAAAAAAAGCACGCCAGAAAAAAAGCGTGCAAAAGACACGTGGAATGCAGAAAAGCCTCCTCAGTGGTGCAGACACTTAAAGAAACTCCAAACCAGAAACAAACTATGTCAAGATAGAATCCTATGAGGAAGCCCGAGCCGATGGTCCATATACATATCGATACATACACTCACGCACATATATAGACATAGATCCAATATAACGCGTAATACATAAAATATAATTTATGTTTATTAATTTAAATGATATACCAAGACGTCGTTTGCGTGTTTAGTTGCGGCCGTAGATTACGTATGTGTAGAGATTCCAGGACCTTTAGATCAGCGTTGTCCCTGGCTGTTGCTAGAATTTCTACTTTGAAGTTTGTGTTGGTGTCGCTGTGTTCCATGTTATAATGTTTGTCGATCATCATGTGTTCGCCTAAAGGTGTGTATGCTCTCCGAAGTCTGGCATCTCCCAAGTGCTCATTGTACCTATCCCTGATACTACGTTTGGTTTCACCGACATAAAATATTCCAAGACAGCGGTTGCACGTTATTTTATAAACTACGTTTTTTTCGCGTGCATCTACCTTTGAGCCCGTTGATACAGGTGTGGCACGTTCTTCTACCAGCAGGGCATGGAGGCATTTCCAGGGCTGAGCGGACCAGGTAAGATTTCAGCGTAGGTCCGCTAGTCCAGGCTACCCTAACATGGTCCAGATGAGACGAACGGATGGCTGCGTTTACCTGTCGACATAGTTGGTCATCGACAAATGGAAGTCTCATGTAAACATAGTTGGGATTACTACCCGCTCGATGCCGACGTTGCCCACTTATCCTACTCCTGTTGTGAGGGTGAACAGCACGAGCGGCGGAGTGTACCCGATGTGCTGGGTATCCGTTTTCCAGGAAAAGAGTTGTCATCTTCGCAAGGCTCCGCTCGCATGAAATAGTATCGGAGGGGACTCGTGCTGCTCTCCTCATTTGGGATGTTAAAACGGCCTTTTTAGTGGCCATCGGGTGGGCCGAATCATAGTGCAAGATGATGGGGACTGCCATAGGTTTAAAGTACAGTTCGGTGGTGTAGCTCCCATCAGCCTGAACTACAAACAACGTATCAAGGAAAGGAATCGAACTGCTATGACCAGTGTGTTCTAAGGTGAACTTGATGCTGGAGTGTTGTTGGTTAATTTGTTGTTAATTTGTTGTTGGTTAAGTGTTGTTGGCTCATGCTGTTCTGAAGTATCACAAATATCGATAACTCCATGTACAAGCAAACAAAAGGAGTGGCTATGGGTAACCGATGTGCACCTCCTTTAGCGATTGCTTTTATGCACCGCCTTGAGTCGATCTTCTTAGCTTCGTATGATTTGAAACCAGCTCTCTACATCAGGTATATAGACGATATTTTTGGTGTTTGAACACATGGCTTGGCCTCTCTGCTCGACTTCTTTGCAGAAATTAACCAACAACACTAGAACACACTGGTCATAGCAGTTCGATTCCTTTCCTTGATACGTTGTTTGTAGTTCAGGCTGATGGGAGCTACACCACCAAACTGTACTTTAAACCTATGGCAGTCCCCATCATCTTGCACTATGATTCGGCCCACCCGATGGCCACTAAAAAGGCCGTTTTAACATCTCAAATGAGGAGAGCAGCACGAGTCTCCTCCGATACTATTTCATGCGAGCGGAGCCTTGCGAAGATGACAACTCTTTCCCTATAAAACGGATACCCAGCACATCGGGTACACTCCGCCGCTCGTGCTGTTCACCCTCACAACAGGAGTAGGATAAGTGGGCAACGTCGGCATCGAGCGGGTAGTAATCCCAACTATGTTCACATGAGACTTCCATTTGTCGATGACCAACTATGTCGACAGGTAAACGCAGCCATCCGTTCGTCTCATCTAAACCATGTTAGGGTAGCCTGGACTAGCGGACCTACGCTGAAATCTTACCTGGTCCGCTCAGCCCTGGAAATGCCAGCCATGCCCTGCTGGTAGAAGAACGTGCCACACCTGTATCAACGGGGTCAAAGGTATATGCACGCGAGAAAACGTAGTTTATAAAATAACGTGCAACCGCTGTCTTGGAATATTTTATGTCGGTGAAACCAAACGTAGTATCAGGGATAGGTACAATGAGCACTTGGGAGATGCCAGACTTCGGAGAGCATACACACCTTTAGGCGAACACATGATCGACAAACATTATAACATGGGACACAGCGACACTAACACAAACTTCAAAGTAGAAATTCTAGCAACAGCCAGGGACAACGCTGACCTAAAGGTCCTCGAATCTCTACACATACGTAATCTACGGCCGCAACTAAACACGCAAACGACGTCTTGGTATATCACTTAAATTACATAAACATAAATTATATTTTATGTATTACGCGTTATATTGGATCTATGTCTATATATGCGCGTGAGTGTATGTATCGATATGTATATGGACCATCGGCTCGGGCTTCCTCAGAGGATTCTATCTTGACATAGTTTGTTTCTGGTTTGGAGTTTCTTTAAGTGTCTGCACCACTGAGGAGGCTTTTCTGCATTCCACGTGTCTTTTGCACGCTTTTTTTCTGGCGTGCTTTTTTTTCTCTTCAATTGTTAAACTTGACATTTTTATATCACTCCTGACGATGGCCCCTGGCCGAAACGTTGAGTAATAAAGTATAATCCTTAACGTTACTTTTGATGTCAACTCAGCACCTCCTGATATATTGAAGGTCGTATGCTTTCTTTACACGCAATGTCTAAAACCCAGGAGCATCTAAGAGCCATTCTTCGTTGTATTAAACAGTTTTAGTTTACATAGTTTAGAAGGTGGAGGAGGAGTACTTTACAACAACAACAACAACAACAACAACAACAACAACCCCGAGACGGGGTGTGAGGATCTCATCGGATAGACAGAGGGGGTTAAGACAATATTTATTCCATACAATTTTCTTATATTTCGAGAAAATGTCATTTTAGTGCAAAACATGAGCAAAACATGGGCCTCATAGTGAGGGTGGGGCATGACCCCTTTGCCCCAATCCCCGGATCCGCCCCTGCCTTCCTCTGCAGTGACGCACATGGGTCTCTCTGTCCTTACAGCGAAAATAAGGTTCCACATGACCCTGCAGTGATGCATGAAGGTCCGCCCGCCCCTACGGTGGCGTCTGATGATCCTCCTACCCCTGTGACACATTGGGCCCGCATGATCCTGCAGTGGTGTGGGAGGGTCCGCCTGTCCCAGCAGTGACCCATCAGGTTCCGCCTACCACTGTCCACATGATCATTTCCCTAAATAAACTTTTGCAGACCATAGTGACCTGCTTCACGTGTGTCACTATCAGCAGATTGCGGACGGGTCTGTAGAGTACCTCCGTGTTCCCTACAGGCCTCCACCTTAGTGGCCTGCTTCACGTGTGTCCCTATAAGCTGACCGTGGCAGACCTGTGGAGAACCTCCATGTTCCCCACAGGCCTCCATCGTCAGGATGTTCTTGATCTCGTCCTGGGTGAGCGATGCCATTGTCTGTTTGCCTGTGTCCCTGCAGCTGGTGCCACTCGCCTGACCGTCCCCCGTAAATGAACGTCCCCGTAAATGAGCGGCGTGCCTCACTGTGAACCCCGGCTGGTTCATGTTAGCATCGTAGCCGAGGAATCCGAGGTCCGGTCACGGCGGTAACCGGACAAATATACGTAAAGCAAATGTACGTATGGCAGATGTACGTACGCAATTGTACGTAAGCAAATGTACGCAAGCGCAGATGTACGTATGGCAATTGTACGTAAGCGCAGATGTACGTACGGTTAATGTACGTAAGCGCAAATGTACGTATGGCAAATGTACGTAGGCCCAAATGTACGTATGCGCAAAAATACGTAAGCGCAAATGTACGTAAGCGCAAATGTGCGTATGCGCAAAAGTACGTATGCGCAAATGTACGTATGGCAATTGTACGTAGGTGCAGATGTACGTATGCCAAATTTACTTAAGCGCAAATTTACGTATGGCAAATGTACGTAAGAACAAATATACGTATGGCATATGTACCTGACCAAATGTGCTTAAACGCAAAGGCCCGTATGCCTAAATGTACGTGCATTGGCTCATACGTACATTTACCCTTGCATTCTTTTACGTTTACGTACTGTTGCGCTTAGGTACATTTGCGCTTACGTACATTTGCGCTTACGTACATTTGCGCTTATGTACATTTGCGCATACGTACATTCGCGCTTACGTACATGTACGCATACGTACTTTTGCGCATACGTACATTTGCGCTTACGTACATTTACGCTTACGTAGATCTGCGCATACGTACATTTACGCTTACGTACACTTGTGTATACGTACATTTGCACTTACGCACATGTGTGCTTACGCACATTTGCGCATACATACATTTGCGCATACGTACATTTGCACATACGTACATTTGCGCATACATACATTTGCGCTTACGTACATTTAATCATACGTACTTTTGCGCTTGCGTACATTTGCGCATACGTACTTTTGCGCTTGCGTACATTTGCGCATACGCACTTTTGCGCATACGCACTTTTGCGCATACGTACTTTTGCGCTTACGTACATTTACGCTTGCGTGCACTAGGCATACGTACACCTGCGCTTACGCACAATTGCCATACGTACATCTGCGCCTACGTGCATTTGCTTACGTACATTTGTCCGGTTACCGCAAACGTATGTATGGCATAGGTACCTAACCAAATGTACGTAAACCCAAAGGTACGCATGCGTAAATGGATGTACATTTGCGCATATGTAAAATTGCACATACGTACATTTGCGCATACGTACTTTTGCGCTTACGTACATTTGTGCTTACGTACATTTGCGTTTACGTACTTTTGCGTATACGTACATTTGCGCTTACGTACATTTGCGCATAGGTACTTTTGCGCATACGTACATTTGCGCATACGTATATTTGCGCTTATGTACATTTAATCATACGTACTTTTGCGCTTGCGTACATTTGGCATACGCACTTTTGCACATAAATACTTTTGCGCTTACGTACATTTGCTCTTACGTACATTTGCGCTTACGTACATTTGCGCTTACGTACATTTGCGCTTACGTACTTTTGCGCATACGTACATTTGCGCTTACGTACGGTTGCGCATACGTACTTTGCGCATACGTACATCTGCGCTTACGTACATATGCTTACGTACATTTGTCCGGTTACCGCAAACGTATGTATGGCATATGTACCAAACCAAATGTACGCAAACCCAAAGGTACGCATGCGTAAATGGACGTACATTTGCGCATACGTACAATTGCACATACGTACATTTGCGCATACGTACTTTTGCGCTTACGTACATTTGCGCTTGCGTACCTTTGCGCTTACGTACATTTGCGCTTACGTACTTTTGCGCATACGTACATTTGCGCTTACGTACATTTGCGCATACGTACTTTTGCGCGTACGTACCCTTGCGCTTACGTACTTTTGCGCATACGTACATTTGCGCATACGTACATTTGCCATACGTACATTTGCGTTTACGTACATTAGCTATACGTACATCTGCGCTTACGTACAATTGCCATACGTACATTTGCGCTTACGTACATTTGCTTATGTACATTTGCTTACGTACATCTGCATACGTACATTTGTCCTTACGCACATTTGTCCTAGAATCGGTCAAGGCCACCCGCTCAACCTACGACGGGGAGCTGTTATAAGAGGACGTTGGCTGAGTGATACGAAGATAGTATTCTAGGGTATAACTGGCAGAAGTGAAGCGAGGCCCAGGCGGCTCTCCCGGCGGTAGTCCGGGCGGCGACTGGCGGTAGACCCAGGCGGCGACTGGCGGTAGACCCAGGCGGCGACTGGCGGTAGACCCACGCGGAGATTGGCGGTAGACCCAAGCGGCGACTAGCGGTAGACCCAGGCGGCGACTGGTGGTAGACCTACGCGGCGATTGGCGGTAGACCCAGGCGGCGAGTGGCGGTAAACCCAGGCGGCGACTAGCGGTAAACCCAGGCGGCGATTGGCGGTAGACCCAGGCGGCGATTGGCGGTAGACCCAGGCGGCGACTGGCGGTAGACCCAGGCGGCGACTGGCGGTAGACACAGGCGGCGAGTGGTGGTAGACCCAGGCGGCGATTTGCGGGCGACACAGGCGGCGAGTGGCGGTAGACCCAGGCGGCGACTAGCGGTAGACCCAGGCGGCGAGTGGCGGGAGACCCAGGCGGTGACTGGCGGTAGACTCAGACGGCGACTAGCGGTAGATCCAGGCGGCGACTGGTGGTAGACTCAGGCGGCGACTGGTGGTAAACCCAGGCGGCGATTGGTAGTAGACTCAGGCGGCGCTCTCGGCGGTAGACCCAGGCGGCGAGTGGCGGGAGACCCAGGCGGTGACTGGCGTATATATATATATATATATATATATATATATATATATATATATATATATATATATATATCGCCGATATATGTATACACGTCCGTATATATATATATATATATATATATATATATATATATATATATATATATATATATATATATACATATATATATATATATATTTCTGCCACTTAATTAACCAATTATTGATCCACGGATGTATGTATTCATTCATTTAAATATACGCATGTGTATTTATCAAATCCATATCAATGCAGACATATAATCCGAGCCGGTGAAGAGTTGGCTGTAGTCTGGTACTTTCGCTGCTGGTTCCAACCGACATCAGGCGTGTTGGTGACGCTTAGTGGCCCAGAAGGCTGAAGAGCGCAGAAGCTGAGGGATGTACAACGGAGCCAATGGAACTCAAGCAACATGGCAGCCGATAATAGTGTACTGACATTACCTAGATAAGTGTATCGATGTTGCCGATATCAGTGTATCGATAGTACCGAAATAAGCGTACGAATATTGCCGATATATGTGTGTCAATCGTGGCGAGATATGTGTATCGATATTGAAGAGATACGTTTGCCGATATTGCTGAGATAGTATCGATATTGCTGAGATAGTATCGATATTGCTGAGATAGTGCGGATATTGCTGAGATAAGCGTATTGATATTGCAGACTTACGTGTGCTTATACTGCTGAAATAGTATCGATATTGCTGAGATAGTGTCGATATTGCTGAGATAGTGTCGATATTGCTGAGATAGTGTCGATATTGCTGAGATAGTGTCGATATTGCCGATATAAGTGTATTGATATTGCAGAGGTAAGTATATCGATGTTTCCAGCCTGATGCCAGCAACGCAGTCTTGCGGCCCACTGTGTCTGCAGTGACGTCAGCGGTGGCGTCAGCGGTGACGTCAGCGGTGACGTCTGTGGTTCGGCAGCGTGTCTTATCACCCGACACCCAAGACAGGGAAGAGAGCTGCAGCGCGTGTTGACATTGTGAACTGTGCAATATGGAGAGCGCTTCAGTTCGACTGAACGCTTAGTTAGTGAATGTGTGCAGCGTGCGTACAAACTCATATATGATCAGCATGGCTATGCAGGTTTGGCCTATTGTACGGCCGTGAAACACAGGCCAGTTTAGTAGAATGGTGAGTGGACATTCATGTAGCATTATCTTCGGCAGAACGACAGTGCTGTCACCTTGTGATGTCATCACGAAATTGTCCTAAAACTACCGCGCATACCGGTCAGATGCTGGTGAAGTTGGCCGGCAAAACACAGCTCGTTTGGTTCTTGGAATGTTAACCTCAATAGGACTGGATATGCTGCGATTGAAGATCTTCCAATATTCAGTCACATGACATTGGGACCTCATTGTGTCTGCGTAAATGTGCTGTGCACGTTTCCGCATGCGTTGTCTACGTTCTGAAGGAATATGTACGAAACTGAAATGCAGTGAATCCCTCAAAGCGTGTATTTTTATTATGTTAACAAACCGACATATCTACAATATTCGACTTCGCCGTTGCTGCATGATACGTGCTTCTGTCGGATGTTGCTGTGCCTGAGTGACTGAGGTACTGACTGAGGTGATGTGTAGTGACTGATGTCATGGATAGTGACTGGAGCCATAGGTAGTGACTGAGGACAAAGGTAGTGACTGAGCTGATGGGTATCGACTGAGGTGATAGGTAGTGATTGAGGTCATAGGTAGTGACTGAGGTCATAGGTAGTGACTGAGGTCATATGTAGTGACTGAGGTTATAGGTAGTGACTGAGGTCATGGGTAGCTACTGAGGTCATAGGTAGTAACTGAGGTCATAGGTTGTGACTGAGATCATAGGTTGTGACTGATGTCATAGTCTGGCATAAAACAGATAATCTGGCATACCTATGCGAGACTGATGCCCTTCGTTTTCTCTAAGCCCCTTGCTGATATTTTTAGACGCCACTTAGCTGATCATTGAATCGTTGTGCAGAAAAGCAATTCTGGTGTCAGTATTGTGTCGAAGGAGGAGGAGACGAGGAAGGGAGAGAGAGGAAGTCAAATGTTCCCTTAGGTCATCGAGGCACGGGGGGATCTTGGCATATACTATGACGGAACCTTTGCTGATCTTGTGATGCGAAAATTAAAGATATCCTCTCAGTTCACTGACAGGATACAGTGCTAAAAAAAATGATGGTAGGAACTCGATTTTCCCCACAAAATCGAGAGTTACCGGCCATTAATATAACTTGCTCACTACCCCAGCGATCACTACCCCATTAAACTAATACCGACCATTTCAACAACTGTCGATACCACACTAAGCTTTATCCCTCGCTGGAAACTTTCGAAGGCCGACTGGACCAAATTTGAGGAGCTTCCGTCGTTACAATACAACCCGGACATTCCTCCTGTACAAACATTAATGTAATTACCAACACGCAATTACAAGCAGCGTCTGCAACAAGTACTCTCACAAAGCCTATCACAAAACGAACCCCAGTCCCCTGGTGGTCCATAGAAGTTTCCCAAGCTATAGCCGTTTGAAAAAGAGCATTTATAAAAATATTTACGCCATCCCGACAAACAAAATGTAATCAACCGGAACCATGAACGAGCCCGAACCCGCCGCATCATTCGCGATGCTAGACGCCGTTCATAGTCATCATATTTACAACAATTCACCTTTCAAAAACCCTTAAGCGAAATCTGGCAATGAATCCGCCGATTGTCTGGACACACCCCATTTAAATCACTCCCGGCCCCAAAAATCCAAAATATCACCATTACAGACCCACAAACAATAGTAAACACAATAGCGAACACCAATAGCGAACACAATAGCGAACACAATAGCGAAGACGCATCACTTCCTCTAAAGACGGCCAGAAACGTGATACCAGCCTCATTGTCCTTACCTTCAACTCAACCACTCTTCCCAAGACCCTCCTCGCCGGCTAGATCCGATACCAAGTCCGTGTATTTATTCCCAATCCTCTCCGCTGTTTTAATGGCCCATAAATTTGTTTTAATGGCACAAATTTTGGCCCACAATAGTTCTGATAACAACTACATACAGGAATTCTTACAAAATGCCCAATACACTTTTCACACCAATTTAGACATAAGCAAACCCTACGATATGATTTTCAAACACGCACTACTTTTCAAAATTCAACTCTCGGCATAAAAGGACAATTAGCTCATTATTTAATGGTTATTTATCTGATTCTCGTCGATTCCACATCAGGTACCGATCAGCCATCTTCGATAATCTTTTTTGCAGAAATGGACTACCACAGGGAAGCTGTATTTCACCAGTTTTATCTACCCTCATCATTAACGACATTTTCACCGACATGCCTATTAATGTATCATACTCTTTGTTTGCCGAAGACAGTGCAATTTGGTGTTGAGGAAAAAAATTACGAGCATTGTTTATTTCACCTACAAAACGCACTAGACAAAATATATCAATGGTGCTACAAGAATGGTTTCATTTTTTTCCGCTACAAAATCTGCAACGATGATATTTAGCAAATCACTTCCCCGTCCAAATCCAGAAACACCGCTTCACCTCGGAAACAATGATATACCTTTTGTAAATTGGTTTAAATTTCTTGGTATTATTTTTGACCGTAGGCTTTCAATGCATAAACACATAAAACACATCAAGAATATATGTTTTCACCGACTCAATTTATTTCGGTGCATCACTTCTTCATCACTTGGAGCCGATCGTCATACATTTCTACTACTCTACAAATCATTAGTTCTACCCATAATAGAATATGGATCCGTAGTATATGCCGGTTCCAGCACATACTCCTTAAGAATTGTAGACACTATTCAAAAAAATATTTATCCGTATCGCATTCGGTGCAATGACTACTTCACCCATCATTTCTTTACAAGGCGAATCGGGAATTCCTCCATAAGCTCTCCGTAGAATGCAACAGGTAAGCCTCCAAAATAAAATTTGATGCAAACCACCCCACACACGCATCATTGCAAATTCTCCAAAATATACATCATGACTATTCAGGTCCAGCCGAAAAACGAACTGGTCTCACTATAGCTTCTCGAGTCAAAACACTTTCTGAACAACTTCATTTCACTATGAAATGAACACTATTTCAAATTTTCACTTCTCTTTCTCCTTCCAACTACACCACCGTGGCAGATAGCCGAACGACACATTTTTTATCTAGTCACCACTCCAAAAATACAGCTTTGTCCAGAATATGCTAAACAAAATTTTCACAATTTCCGTCTCGTTATTATCATGTTCCTTTTGTTTTTGCTGACGGTTCGTAACACGCTAACCTTGCAGGAAATGCCATAGTTTCGGAAGCATACAAAAAAGCATCATCAATTACCAGACGGAACATCAATTTTCATCGCCGAATTACATGCCATCTTCATTGCCCTCCGTTATTTTCGCAATCGTTTTCTCTGTCACCCCATGCGCAGCGTCGTCATTTGTTCGGACTCCAAATATGTTTTACAATCTCTTTCGTCACTTTCTTTTCACATCATTGCCATATTTGTATTTATGAAGCATTAGGAACACTCCATCTGATGGGCGTGGAAGTACGTTTCCTGTGGATGCCCAGTCACTGCTGTATCCCAGGAAACGAAGAAGCCGACACATTAGCAAAAGCATCATTACACCTCCAAAGCATCACAGAAATTCCCCCACATTTTGAAGATATTAACACGCGCCCTGGAGGGCCTCTGAAAATTACGCGCACTGGATGGGGGCGGATTCCGACCCCCCCCTAAGATCTCGGCTCCTATTAAAGCTAGAGCAAGGAAATTCTCAGGCTGGATGGGTACGATAGTGAACTCTATTTTGTGCAAATTTCATGACCTTAGGTTAATATCTTCAAGGTCAAATGAGGTCACATATGTCAAAATGTTCTTGTTTTGCGTGTCTTGGCTTGTCATTGTTATGGATCGCTGTGATTGTGTTTAAATGCTCCAAAGTGGGCATCAATGATACTTTGGACATTACTAATGATGCATTACAAATGCTAGACCCGGCATTTGACATCAGGTCACCTATATAGCAGCACTTTATCAGGTCAGTTACCTGTTCCAGCTACCGGAACCGGGTAACTGCCGCCCGACTGCTCCGTTGGGCGGTTCGGCGCAATCGGCTTCGCGAAGAAAGGAGTGAAGTGCATGAATAAAGTATGAAAACGCTTAGGTACACAATGACAAACAGTAGTTTTCAGGATGTGTAGGGAGTAACATGCAAAGCGACATCAATCGCACAGTCATTTGCATTAATGACAACATTCCAGTTGACCAAGTTTGGTTCCATTAACCTGTCATGAACTTGACCTGACTTGACCTCGGTGACCTAACATGACCTTGAAGCTATATAGCATAACAATATACATCAAACAAGTCGCTATTGTTGCCAAGAACACTTCCCTTTTGCCAATATACGGGAAGCGCATCAGCGCCGATTTTTGTGGTCTGGCGCTACAAAATGTTTTGACTTTAACGGCCTCTAACTAAAAAAAAAATATATTATCGACCGATTTCCGTATTTCTTGCTTTAAACGACGCGCCGTACATTTCTAAGCAGTACACCAAAATATGGCGTATATCGACCGGTAAAATCTGTAGTGATGTACGCAAAATCGGAGGGGTGGGCGGATTTCGCCCCCGCCCCTCCAATGCGCATGCTAAATCATCAATACAACAGAGTATTCGACATGTGTGGACTAAAAATTGGACACAAAACACGAACCATACACAATTACATATCATCAAACCTGTCGTCGATACCTGGACCACATCATATAAAAACCGACACGAAGTAAAAGGCCTATTACGTTTACGCATCGGCCATGCTTTTCTTACCCATCGATATATCTACACGGCTTCACCTTAACCTTCATGCCCATCATGCAACACCTATCTTACAGTTACACATATTATCCTTCATTGTCACAAGTTCCACCGCCCTCGAAAAATACTGACGGATTATTGCCATACACACAAAATTTTCTTTTCTCTGCCAACTCCATTGGGGGATAATGATGAACTTCTCCACAAACTACTTCTCATTGTTCTCAAACAAACCAACTTGCTCCAGGACTTATAAACTGACTTCTACAGCTCTACAATTTTTCTTTTTTTCCCTTTCCATGGCACGAAATGGCCTGAGGAGGTCGAAGTGCCTAACCTAACAAAAGTTAAATGTCAATAAACCATGGAGTGTCAGTACTATTCGAGCACTTTGCCTGTTGCCGAAGCTCGCTGTGCACTCCGACCTGCCGATTGGTTTGACTGGCTGCTGGTTTTGCAGCTCTTTATTTTTCATTTTCGTGGGGTGACACCCGTCGCTCTTTTCGCGTTTCGTTTCCAGAGGGGTGACACCCGTCACCCACGTGATTCTCATCCTCGTCGTATTTTCTGTTCCCTGTGTGCGTCCTTCGTCTTTACTTAAATCACATTAGGTAGGGTTTTTTCCCCGCGATGGGGACAAACACAAGAAGGACACTGACCCATGCTCGCCAACGGACTCCGCCACGGAATTCCCGCCTCTGACCACACAAGACGACCATCGCGCGACACCGGACTCGGCCCCTGATGTCCCATCTCTCAATACAACCGTTGATGACCCGCTCCGAACTATTATCTCGACGACGCCATGGAAGCCCTTTCCGCCCCCCCCCCCCCCCCCCTCCCCATAACCATAACCTTGCCCCCCAAACCCGGGGGAGCGGGCGTAGCGGCAGCCTGTCGCACGGAACACTAGCGACACCTATAACCATGAGTGGGAACTACCCGGCAGGCTACATTCAGAGGAATATTACTAGGCACATGAAGGGGTAATTATCTCCAATTGACGCTGGCATTATGGTGATGAATCGTTGTTTCCGAATATGCCCATTTCTTACACTCACCTAATTTGTTTAGGTCCCAGTTACCATCATATGGAAAAATTGATAAAAAGCACACTCCACGATAAATCGACAAGTGAAAGGGCCAATATAACACCCAATATTTAATATTTTAATGGAAATATTTGAGTGGTGTTACCTGATGCGCAGAAACCAGCTGTGCCATTTTTAGAAAGGTCAGGGCAACAGTCATGGAGTTATAGTCATGGGCATTTTTTAGATGTCACCTAACAAGGGTGTATTTTGAAGTCTATAATTCAATGAATAATAATCTGAGTTATGCAAAAGTATATATGGGTGAGCTCACAATGACCCACTGCATCTTTTGGCTCTTGCAAAATTTTCGTTTACGGGATGATTGAAATCGTGACATCGTGACCTAATATCACGTGACATATTTTACCTTTCGGTACAGTCACAATGCGATTCGAAAAAAGTGCAAAAATGGAGTTCGATATCTTATCTTTCGAAGCAAAAATAAAAATAAATCCGTGTTTGCTCCTACAACTTTACATATCCGTTCAAAATTAGGCATGCATGGTTGTTTTTGTGCTAGTTTATCATGGCCTGTATGAATATGCATTTATAACGGTATATTACTGAAATACAAGGCTTTTGACGTTCGAGGCACGTGATGGGATGATCATGTTAGTCATCTGATCTTGAATGTTGTGTTACACAAGTGTTCTAACTCTGTAGGTTAAACAAAATGGAAGAAATGTCTCTAAATTGTGGTAATAGATGATTCATGAGTTATACCTTACCATGAATTACAAGGGGAGATAAGCATCCACAATATTGCAATCACATTCCGATACCCGAGAAACTATCTGCACAACCATTTATTGCCCCGCGAAAATAACAATCTGCGAATGTAGTGAATTATCAGGAAGAGCACAAACAAGGGGTGGCACCGTGTTTGGTGCCCAGTGCTCACTGTTCACACTCGCTGAACGTGCTGCCTGTGAAGCGAGGACATTTCTGAGGGTATCAGATGCAGACAAGTTGAAGGTAAAGCTATTTTGTGAGTCGAACCAGATCAGCCGGATGTGTCTCGGCAAGATCGATCGTGTCACGGTGCGACATGTTAATGGAACTAAAAGTAGTTCAGAAAAGGCTTGCTTTGTGAAATTTGTGTGAGATGTATGATCTATACCAGCAGAACTCTGAAAACACTCGCAACAGCCTTTGCTGCCCTTCGTCCGAAGCGTTGCGTCTTGACAGGCAGCAGTGGGACGCGCTCGGTGTGCATGTGCACTTATCAAAACCCGAAACTGCTCATATCCGCCCTCGGCTTTCCCGGTCTCAAATACCGCAACCTCCTCGATCATGCTGTATGTGGCACGGGAAACCGTGATTGCATGATGCACAACTGTGAGGACTGCCCTGGTGAAGGCTGGGTGACGAACTTTCTGAGGATTATCCTGCCGGACAAATCATGAGAAGAGAATGAAAGTTCTATATAACCGTAATAAGTATTTTGATCGTGATATAAAGTGCCATTTGGTCCCTTCACTTGTCGATTTGTCGTGGAATGGGCCATCTACCACAATTCGGAGACATTTCTGTCCTTTGTTTAACCCTTGACCTCACAACGAGTTATAATACCTGTGCAACACAGCACTCAAGATTAGATGACTAACACCCTCATCCCATCACGTGCCGCGAACATCAAAAGGCTTGTATCTCAGCAATATATTGCTCTAAACAAGTGTTAATACAGGCCACGATAAACTAGCGCAAAAACAGCCATGTATGCCTAATTTTGAACGGATATTTATATATTTTAGGGGCAAACCCTTATTTTTGCCTTCGAAAGATAAGATACCGAACTTCATCTCCGCACTTTTCAAATTACATTGTGACTGTCCCGATAGTTAAAGTAGGCCACGCGACCTTAGGTCACGATATCACGATTTCAAATTGCCCGTAAACAAAATTCCGAAATAGCTAAAAGATGCAGTGGATTATTTTGAGTTCACAGATATATACTTTTGCACAATTCGGATTGTTCTTCATTGTATTAAGGACCTCAAAAGACACACTTGTTTGGTGACATCTCAGAAATACCCGAGGCCATAAGTCCTTGACCGGTGACCTGATCTTTCTAAAAATCACACAACTGGATTCGGCGCATCAGATAACCCCACACAAATATTTTCATCAAAATTTAAAATATTGGGTGTTATGCCCCGTCGATTTGTCGTGGAATGGGCCAAAAGTGAGGACAAAATTAATCGCCGATTGCGGTCACATATTTTTTAACAACATCGAAAATATAAGGTCATATTCGGAATCAGCGAATAAAAGTGCACCTAATTAGACTTCTGGAGCATGCTTTTTAAAAAAGAAAACGTGAAAAGTGGGTCACCCTACTGTACATTGCTGGCACGGGATGCACCCGAGCTCCCAAGTAGGATGCCTAGTTTTGCACTTGGTGTGCAAACTAGCTGAAACGGCGCCTTTAATTTCAGCAGAGGCATCGCCTGGTCCAAGGAAGCGCCTGATTGCTAAGGGATCACTGGCTAGCACCGGAGGGCGCCTGCTTCTCAAAGCACCCAACTGTCCAGAAGGACGTTTTTCTTATCGGGGCATGATCACATGTAGCCAATAATGGTCCGCATAATACGAAGATCGGTGTCTGAATGGCCCAGGAAGGTGTCTATATTCGCAAGGTACACAGCTGTCCGGAAAAGCACCTGTGTTGTCCGCCCGTCACGTATCTTATGTTTTCCTTCTTCTTTATAATTTTGCAGACTTTAGCTAGGCGGATTAGCTCGACAGATTGGGTAGCCAGCTGGTTGGAATGGAGGGATACTTCCCGACCCAGTTAACATGCTACCCGATGTCCTGCTCCCCCTTGGCGATGTTAGAGTTCATGCCCTGTGCTAATAGTGCGTCCATTGCCGGAGGCCCCATGTTGCCAAGAACATAGACGTCGATGACGCGCTGAAAACCACTTTATCGTCCTGTGGTGAGATCAGCGCCCTTCTAGTCAATGTTGCAGTTCCTCTCGAGATCGACGCTCCTGTGGTTCGCTCATTCGGCGCCATTTGCACTGATCTTGCACACCTTCTCCGCGGGACCAGTGCTCTTCGTTTTCTGTAAGCCCCTTGCTGAATGTTTTAATACGCTACTTGATTGATCATTGAACGACGTATGGAAACACATGCTGGTGTCAGTATTGTGTCGAAGGACGAAGAGACGCATGGAGGGAGAGAGGAGGTTATCTAAGCCATTGTCTCTTGCATACGAAGCAGATGAAGTCCAGCACACCCATTGGCCCTGGTCATCATCCATGAGTGGCAGCGGGAGACTTGTCCATCCCAAAAAAATTGTGAGGTTAATGTTCCCCCAAATAATCGAAACACGGACGGAGTATACCGCTTTCCTCATTGCTCGTGTCCTGTGTTTGAAATTTTGTTTGAAAAACTGAATTGTCTTCTCATTGAATATACCATTTGACGACGGAGCAGCTAGGAGCTCAGAAAGCTCATGAATTGTTTTAAAAAATGATCATCCTAGATATATCATTATTATTTAATTATCCGTCCACAAAACGTTGAAATAGACTCATATTGACACAGGCTGATTAAGTTGATACAGATTGTATCAATCTACCCCGCAGGCTTTCTGGCGCAGGCTGCAACATGTTATGCAACATTGCGAGTAAAGTGTAGCGGCAACCGATACAAGTATTTTACCGTTGCAAAGCTGAGAGAACATGGTAATGATAATAGAGATATATGTATAAATAGAGAGAACATGGTAAAGATAATGTCTAATGACTAATGTACCTGAACTTATGTCAACCCTTCAACCGCACCCGTGAGTCAAATTATAACAAATCGCACTTGGATATCCAGGGATGTTGAGAAATACTGGTGAACACATGCAGTGAGTGTCTACTTCCGCTGCGATACAGGTAATGAGGGAAGACAAAACTATTGCGAAAGATTATTGCGAAATAAAAACGTAAAATAATTGGATTACAGTGATTGGAGGTCACCCAGCGATCCCGAAAGTAGAACTTTGGCATAAATCGAGAGAGGATACAACGTCCAGCATGTGGCTCGCTTTCTCCACTCGGATATGCTCTGGAGGTAAAACCGTCCTGTTTACTGACCTATGGCGATTCTTCGAGAGCCAGTTTCGGTGGATTTCGGCAGATTTAACAAGTTTCGATTTTGGATCCACTACGTGACACGCGCAGAATGTTCTGGGGGACATAGCCATAATAGTCCCTTTGAAACACCGTGCATGTTTCAAAAAATTTTGACCCTGGAGATGACGATGATAAAAGATTCCGAAAATGACAAACTCGGTCAGGATTTCTGACTTCACCATAAAATTGCCCTTTTTAGATGGCTGGGGTAGCTTCGATCCCCAGTAAGCACGTCAACATGGGTTCCGCTTAATCCCACTGGGCCCATGTTACTGGGATGGAGTGGCCGTAACTTTAGCTTCAAATAGTACAAACGAGATCACTTTTAGTGTATCATAGTAGAGATGCCGAGCAAAGAGTACTGTGCACCCAGAAAATAATTTTTTTTTCTCAAATCATTAGAAGTACTGAAGAAACGACAAGATAATTATAAACATATTTTCTAGTCGTATCTACATAACCTAACTGTCAGGATACAGCAATTAGCTATGAATTTTGTTTAAAGATGCATGGTACCTGGGGAGAGTAAGCAGTCTTACTGAGCTCACCAAAGGGGTGCGACGACCCCCCCCTTGCCCGCACAATGGAGAGGGCGCAGCGCTCCAGCGCCCCATACGTCGCGCCGCCCCAGGGTTCTACCCCAGCATTCAACAGCGTAGTCGTACTACCCCAGCCTTCAACAGCGCCGTTGGATGGCTGAGTTATAACGGTCCGCCGGCCACCTTTCCAGGACTATGTGTAGCGCTGGCACCGCCATCTCCCAGCTACACTAGACGCGTCACCGTTCACCAGCCGCGCAGGCACGCACGGCGCCACTTGCGACGCACATCTGGCGCACAGATCTGGCGCACTTCCGGCACCGGCAGACACATCACTGGCGTCTGTGGTGGCGCACACGAGGGCGGCGTCCTGTTTACCGTCAGCGGTAAACAGGACACCGTCCGGGTACCGTCTGTGGTGGCGCATACGAGGGCGGCGTCCTGTTTACCGTCAGCGGTAAACAGGACATCGTTCTGGTGCCGTCTGCACCACACGCCGGGACGCTACCGTCTGCCGGGGTAACGTCCGTACCACACGGCGGTACGCTTCCGTCCGCCGGGGTAACGTGTGCACCACACGGCGGTACGCTACCGTCCGCCGGGGTAACGTCCGTGCCACACGGCGGTACGCTACCGTCCGCTGGGGTATCCTTTGAAGAGAGAGAAAAGAGAGAGAGAGAGAGAGAGAGAGAGAGAGAAAAGAGAAAGAAATAAAGAGGGAGAGTGTGTTTGTGAGTGGTGGTCGTCCGGGCTGGACGGTCCGAGGAGTGGTGCGACAACTGAACACGAGGGCACATTCGACCGAGGCCGGTTGGGCAGGAGAGAAAGAGTGGGGGTCGTCCGTGCTGGACGGTCTGAGGAGGCCAGACAGACAAAGACAAGACAGACGCAACACAGACGAGAGAGACACGCAGCGCCAACGACTGCCTAGTGCGCACGGCCTGTGGCCACGTCAGGTTAGTGAACCGGGCCGAGCTAGCCGAGGGAGTGTCTGAGCATACGCTGAGTCTCTGATGTTGCCGTACCTACCCGACCGGACACGGTGCAGTGGCGCCGCCCGCGGCGCCCGACCCGTGTCACGCGGTCAGCTGTCGGCGCCCGACCCGTGTCAGGCGGTCAGCTGTCGACGCCCGACCCGTGTCAGGCGGTCAGCTGTCACCGCCCGACCCGTGTCACGCGGTCAGCTGTCGCCGCCCGCGCCTCAAGATCTGCCGGCTGGGCGCCTCCAGGCCGACATAGGAGCCATACCAATCCGGTCCTACCCTGTCCCACCGGAACACCACGTGATCCGGCCAGATAGCAACAAACGCCACACCACGCTGGTCCCAGGCGCGTCTGGAGCAGTCAGCTGTGTCATGTGTCGGTGTGTCACGGGCTGCACCCCACCCCCACCCCAACCCCACGTCCCGTGTCCTCAGTGCTAGTCCATCAGTTTTGGGGACTGAATTGCCTGTTGCACCGTCTGATGGTGCTGGCTTGCTCTTGTCCATAATCTCTGTTTGTCTGTCTGTCTATTTGTCCAACTTTACGATTCGAGTGCCTACCCGTTCACTCAGTTGTGTACCGGCCATCCATCGGAGACCAAATATTAGTGTCCGTATGCGTAGCCCTGTTTTGCCAGAAGATGGTAGACCCATGCACCCGGAACTCTAACCGTCGACTCAGTTCCGCTCCAATTGGAACCATAAGCAACCATGGGGCTGTGGATCTTTTCCACGAGCGTGTTTTGGAGAGCGGCTATATCACGTGCACTCTGTGTACTGAACAGCCTCAGCACGAAGACAGCTGACGCTGGCAGCTTCGATCCGTCGACGTGGGAACCGATGTCGATGCAGACCTGCACTCGAACATCTGCACCGTCACATGCACTCCGGTCACCACCACATACATCCCGACCACCGCCACACATACTCCCGACCACCTCCACATACACCCCGACCACCTCCACACATACTCCAGACTACCGCCACATACATCCCGACCACCGTCACATACACTCCGACCACCTCCACATACACCCCGACCACCGCCAGACATACTCCCGACTACCACCACACACACCCCGACCACCGCCACACATACTCCCGACTACCGCCACATACACCCCGACCACCTCCACACATACTCCAGACTACCGCCACATACACCCCGACCACCGTCACATACACTCCGACCACCTCCACATACACCCCGACCACCGCCACACATACTCCCGACCACCTCCACATACACCCCGACCACCGCCACACATACCCCGACTACCGCCACATACACCCCGACCACCGTCACATACACCCCGACCACCGCCACACATACTCCCGATTACCGTCACATACACCCCAACCACGGCCACACATACTCCAGACTACCGCCACATACACCCCGACCACCGTCACATACACCCCGACCACCGCCACATACACCCCGACCACCGTCACATACACCCCGACCACCGTCACATACACCCCGACCACCGCCACATACACCCCGACCACCGCCACATACACCCCGACCACCGGCACACATACCCCCGACTACCGCCACATACACCCCGACTACCGTCACATACACCCCGACCACCGCCACACATACCCCCGACCACCGCCACATACCCCCGACTACCGCCACATACACCCCGACTACCGTCACATACACCCCGACTACCGTCACATACACCCCGACCACCGCCACACATACCCCGACTACCGCCACATACACCCCGACCACCGCCACACATACCCCAGACTACCGCTACATACACCACGACCACCGTCACATGCACTCCGACCACCGCCACACATACTCCCGACTACCGCCACATACACCCCGACCACCGCCACATACACACCGACCACCGCCACACATACTCCCGACCACCTCCACATACACCCCGACCACCGCCACACATACCCCCGACTACCGCCACATACACCCCGACCACCGTCATATGCACCCCGACCACCGCCACACATACTCCCGATTACCGTCACATACACCCCGACCACGGCCACACATACTCCAGACTACCGCCACATACACCCCGACCACCGTCACATACACCCGACCACCGCCACATACACCCCGACCACCGCCACATACACCCTACCACCGGCACACATACCCCCGACTACCGCCACATACACCCCGACTACCGTCCCATACACCCCGACCACCGCCACACATACCCCCGACCACCGCCACATACCCCCGACTACCGCCACATACACCCCGACTACCGTCACATACACCCCGACTACCGTCACATACACCCCGACCACCGCCACACATACCCCCGACTACCGCCACATACACCCCGACCACCGCCACACATACCCCAGACTACCGCTACATACACCACGACCACCGTCACATGCACTCCGACCACCGCCACACATACTCCCGACTACCGCCACATACACCCCGACCACCGCCACATACACACCGACCACCGCCACACATACTCCCGACTACGGCCACATACACCCCGACCACCGCCACATACACTCCGACCACCGCCACATACACTCCGACCACCATCACATACACTCCGGCCACCGCCACATACACTACCTGACACCGTCACATGACCACCGCCACATACACCCCGACCACCACCACACATACACTCCCCGACCACCGCACACTACCCCGGTCACCACCACATACACCCCGACCACCGCCACATACATCCCGACCACCGCCACATACACCCCGACCACCGGCACACATACTCCCGACCACCGCCACATACACCCCGACCACCACCACATACACCCCGACCACCGCCACACATACTCCCGACCACTTCCACATACACTCCGACCACCTCCACATACACCCCGACCACCATCACATATGCTCCTGACTACCGTCACATGCACCCGGTCCACATACCCCGACCACCGCCACATACACCCCGACCACCGGCACACATACACCCCGACTACCGCCACATACACCCGACCACACCGCACATACACCCTACCACCGGCACACACCCCCGACTACCGCCACATACACCCCGACCACCGTCACATACACCCCGACCACCGCCACACATACCCCCGACTACCGCCACATACCCCCGACTACCGCCACATACACCCCGACTACCGTCACATACACCCTCCGACTCGTCACATACACCATACACCCCGACCACGACCACCGCACACATACCACGCCACACATACCCGACTACCGCCACATACACCCTGACCACCGCCACACATACCCCGACTACCGCCACATACACCCCTACCGCCACATACCACCCGACCACCGCCACACATACCCCGACCACCGCCATACCCGACCACACATACCCGACTACCGCACATACACCCCGACCACCGCCACATACACTCCCGACCACCGCCACATACCCCGACTACCGCCACATACACCCCGACCACCGCCACACCGACCACCGAACCACCGCCACATACACCCCGACCACCATCCCCGGTCACCACCACATACACCCCGACCACCGCCACATACATCCCGACCACCGCCACATAACAACCCCGACCACCGAACACCGACACCCCACATACACCCCGACCACCGCCACACACCGACCACACCCTGACCACCGTCACATACACCGGTCACCGCACATACATCCCGACCACCGCCACATACACCCCGACCACCGCACACATACTCCCGACCACCTCCACATACACCCCGACCACCACCATCACATATGCTCCTGACTACCGTCACATGCACCCGGTCACCGCCACATGCACCCACGACCACCGCCACACCCACTCATAACCACCGCCACACATACTCCCGATAACCACCGCCACATATACTCCCGACAACCACCACATATACTCCCGACCATCGCCACATATACTCATTACCACCACTACATATACTCCTGACCTTCGCCACACATACCGCTACTCCCAACCACCGCCACATATACTCTATATACTTTTAGGTGAGAAAAACGTAATGGGGCCTAAAGAGAACATCGAACCAGCGGCTCGGTACGAGCATATTGAAAGCAATCTGAGAGCATATTGAAACGAAAGATGAGGTATATCAAACCTCACCAGAGTATCCGGATTTGTCCCACCCGAAAATGTGGGAGAATTGAATCGAATTGAATTCATCGAATTTTCTAAGCGAATCTGATACGAAGCATCCTATAAGATCAAATATGGCACAAGACTATCATATGACAGCAATTTGCAAAATGTAGAGGGCCTGGCAGAAACCTCAAGAACGCACGAAGTGTGGCGAATGTGCGGAATGCACAAGGCGGGTGTGTGCACATGCACGAACGTTGGCGTAGTGTCGACCGGGAGTTGTAGAAACGGGTGAAATTGGGAAATTTTGCATATTGAAGTGATATACGAGTGCAATTCAGCTCGTATACAGGTGCAATTTGAGCAGAATGATCTGACTTATTAAGGGATACCAGAAACAACCCGTTTGAACAGAGCCATCATGGAGTGTTCAGTACTTATTGGCTTGCACCTGACCAGAGCCCGCTGACTACTCCGCTGTGCCATAATCTTGGCTCGTCTGACTGCTTGTTACTGCAGTTCTTTATTTTTCATTTTCGTGGGGCGACACCCGTCGCTCTTTTCTCATTTCGTTTTCTAGTGTGGTGACACCCGTCACCCCACGCAATTTTCTTCGTCGTCGTATTTCCGTTCCCTGTGTTTCTGTGTCCTTATTTCTTTAAGTTACACTAGGTAGGGCTTTTTCCCCACGATGGGGAAAACACGCAAAAAGGACTCCGACTCGGAATTTCCTCCACTCGCAACGCCTGGCGACCATAGCGCGAACACGGACTTGGCCACGAATGCTCCCTCGACTGATGCAAATGTTGACCCGCGCCGAACTATTCCCCTCGATGACGCCACGGAAGCCATTTGCGCCTCGCCGACCCCTGCTCGTCCCAAGACCACGACCTCGCCTCGAAATCCAGACCAGACCATCACTCTCCACGCCGCTGACCCACGCTCTAACCAGACCACGCCTTCTCAAGTTGAACCCATCCAGCCCATTGAACCCTACCTCGACAGTGCTGGCTCGTACATCGTCGTCAAGCCTGTCGAGGAGTCCGTTTCTTACAGAGCCTCTAGTTTCTAGAGGCTCTGTAGTTTCGAGTTTCTATCAACGTTTTCTGGCCGACTAAACAACTTCCTGCCATCTGCTCCCCAGCCAATCCCGACATTGAAGCCCCTGCGAACGGAACCTTGGTCATTAAAACCCAATTCCGAGCCAAAACCAAGGCCCTCCTCCGCACCACTACATTTTGTGGAAAATCCGTCACCATCACTCTCCATTCCAACCGCAACACCACCAAGGGCACCGTCTTCGCGCCGGAGCTCCGCTTCATGCCTGAGGAAGATATCCAGGCGGAGTTCAGGCCGGAGGCGGTTACCCACGCCCGCCTGACCTCCACGCATGGATCAGACACGCACCGAAAGGTGCACACAAACATTAAATTGTATAACATATGTCCTTATTATTGTAATGGAATTGTCGCAGTTTTATATCAAAATGGGCCGAAATTAAGGCATTCTTTAGCATTTTCACACCTATTCTTATTGCAATTCAAGAAACGTGGTTTTTACCCACAGATACATATAATTTCAATATCTTTAATTACTCTCTGTACCGTTGCGACGAGGTCCGTGGACCACACCGCAGTGGCGGTACAGCCCTATACATTAACAATCATTTTACACACAACCAAATTACACTCAATTCACCTTTACAGGCGGTAGCATGCACTTTGCGACTACATGGAAGAAATGTAGATGTTTGTTCGATCTATATTCCACCACAAACAGATAATACAAACATTTTGCTACAATTAGAAAACCTCATAACAAAATTCAAGAATAATTTAACATTACTTGGCGATTGTAATGCCCATAGCCCAGCGTGGGATAGAACACGCACACTTACAGACACTCGTGGCCGCATCATTGAACACATTTTAGACCGACATAATTTAGTATTGCTGAACACCGGAGAACCAACTTTTTTCACCTTGGACATAATACAGAAACAGCTATTGATTTATCAATATGCTCTCCGACTCTGGCCAATGATTATGATTAGACCATAGACACTGATATCCATGACAGCGATCACTACCTCATCAAATTAACACCCACATTTTAAACTGCAGCAGATACCACACCCAGTTTTATCCCCCGCTGGAAAATTTCGAAGGCCGATTGGACAACTTTTCAGGAACTTTCACATATTCAATACCACCCCAACATTTCTCCCGTCGAAAACATCAATCAAGTTACAAAAACACTTTTCGAAGCAGCTTCCACCGCTATTCCACTAACAAAACCTTTCACAAAAAGAACACCAGTCCCCTGGTGGTCGATAGAAGTTTCCCGAGAAATAGCCGCAAGAAAAAGAGCATTTAGAAAATATTTACGCCATCCTGACCAACAAAATTTAGTCAACCGTAATTATGAACGTCGGAAGACACGCCGCATCATTCGCGACGCTCGTCGCCGTTCATGGTCATTATATTTACAGCAACTCACCTCTCAAACACCTTTAAGCAAAATCTGGCAGTTAATCCGCCGATTATCAGGACGCACTCCATTTAAATCACTCCCGGCCCTCAAAATTCAAAACACCACAATTACAGACCCACAAACAACAGTAAATACAATAGCGGACACCATGGCTCACAATAGCTCTAACAACAACTACAGACCGGAATTTTTACAAAATGCACAACACACATTTCACACCGATTTGGCACAATTCGATTCGGACAACACTGAAACATACAATATCCCTTTTCAACTTTCATAACTAGATACTGCAATTTCCTCCGCCGGTAATACTTCTGTAGGTCCCGACAATTTACATTATTCCTTTTTCAGACATTTATCCAACGACACAAAACATTGCATTTTACAAACATTTAATGCATTATGGTCTGGCCATACTTTCCCCGAATCCTGGAAGGAAGCCCTCATCATTCCTATACCAAAACCCAGCAAAAACCACAGCAACCCCAACAATTTTCGACCAATCGCTCTCACCAGTTGTCTAGGAAAACTTTTAGAACGTATGATTGTAAAAAGACTGACATGGTACTTAGAAACAAATTATCTTTCATCTCCAATTCAATGCGGCTTTCATCATGGCCACATTACAATAGATCATCTCATTCGATTAGAAACTGACATCCGCCTTGGTTATAAAAAACATGAACACACCATCGCAGTATTTTTAGGCATTAGCAAAGCGTATGATATGGTATACAAACCGGCATTAATTTCCAAACTTTTTCACTTCGGCGTCAAAGGAAATTTGGCTGATTATTTTATAGGATTTTTGTCTGGTTCCCGTCATTTTTATCTCCGGTGCAGGTCAGCGATTTCCGAGTTACATTTCATGAAAAACGGATTACCACAGGGAAGCTGTTTATCACCAGTCTTATTCGACATCATTATTAACGATATTTTCACCGACATGCCACCTCAGATATCATACTACCTTTGTGCAGATGACAGCGCAATTTGGTGCACAGATAAAAATGAACCACATTGCATATTTAGACTCCAAGACCAACTTGACCAGATACACCAATGGTCCATCAAATACGGTTTCACATTTTCAATTCCAAAATATGCCACAATGATATTCAGCAAATCAACTCCGTGCCCAAATCCAGAAACACCACTTCACCTCGGAAACACTGACATACATTTTGTAAATTCGTTCAAATTTCTTGGTGTTCTTTTCGATCGCAAGCTTTCCATGCACCAGCACGTCAAACACATCCAGACCAAATGTTTTCAAAGACTCAATTTATTTCGCTGTATTACGTCTTCATCATTCGGATCCGATCGTCACACGCTATTACAATTATACAAATCCTTGGTTCTTCCCATCATAGAATATGGCTCCGTAGTTTGCTCTAGTGGCAGTACCTCCGCTTTGAAACTTTTGGACACCTTACAAAATACATTTATTCGCATAGCACTCGATGCAATGACCACGTCTCCCATTACTTCTTTACAAATCGAATCAGGAATTCCACCATTAGCTCTCCGAAGAATTGAACAAACACTCAGGTATGCCGCAAAAATTCAATTTAGAGAACACCACCTCACACACGCATCTTTACAAATTCTCCCAAATCTACACCACGAATACTTAGGTCCCGCCGAAAAGCGAACCGGCCTTACCATAGCTTCACGCATTAAAACATGTTCTACACAACTCCAATCAACATTCCACATATTACTGCTCTTTCTCCACCAACTACACCACCATGGCAGATGACCGAAAGGCATATTTTCTATCTCACCACCACTCCAAAATCACAGCTTTGTTCAGAATACGCCAAACACAAATTCCACCAGTTTCGTTCTCGTTATCGCCATGTTCCTTTTGTTTTCACCGAGGGATCCAAAGACGCAAATTGCACAGGAAATGCCATTGTCTTCAATACATACACAACACAACATCGCTTGCCAAACGGGACCTCCATTATCATCGCCGAATTGCACGCCATTCTCACTGCCCTTCGCTATGTCCGCAACCGTTCAATTTGTCACCCCATGCGCCATGTCGTCATTTGTTCCGACTCAAAATCTGTTCTTCAATCTTTTTCTTCACTTTCTTTTTCGCACCATTGCCATATTTCCATTTATGACACACTTGAAACACTTCATCTGATGGGCATGAAGGTCCGTTTCCTGTGGGTGCCCAGTCACTGCCAGGAAACGAGGAAGCAGATCATTTCGCAAAACAATCATTACAATTACCACACATCACACAAATCCCACCACATTTTGACGCCATCAAATCAACAATACGACAAAATATTCCACATGTTTGGAACCAACAATGGACTGAAACCACAAACCACACACAATTACGTCTCATCAAGCCTGTCATCGAAAACTGGACCACATCATATAAAAAAACAGACAGGAGGAATAAGTTATATCGCGGCTCCGCATAGGTCACACTTTTCTCACCCATCGATATATTTACAATGCTTCACCTCGACCTTCATGCCCATCATGCAACACTCATCTTACAGTTTCACATATTCTCCTATACTGTCAACATTACCATGAACATCGAAAAACACTTACCAACTACTGCCGTGCACACAACATCACCTTTTCTTTGCCCACACTCTTCGGAGATACACACCCTTTTCTCATCAATCTCCTTTTCATTGTTCTCCGAAAAACCAACTTACTTCAGGACTTGTAAATTGACTTTTAGAACATTTCTCTCTATTTCTATTCAAGGCACGAAATGGCCTGAGCAGGCCGAAGTGCCTAACATAATAAAATCCAAATGAACAGGGCGTTGAAAGTGACCTGGAAACGATGTTAATAGGTTAGACAACCTCCACATGTTGTCACTAATTAATTTAATTAAAAACATGAACATGAGCCACTTGAAAACTAATCAAATAGTCGTCAAAATTCGGTGATTATAATAAATGGGTAGGCAAACCCCGTACCCCTACACAAATCCTAGGGACGCTTCAAAATGCTGGCTGCACCACTGCTGCTTTCGTATATGAATAGAAGTGTGTTGGACTTTGACCGGACTTTACTGCACATTGACCGGGTTCAAGTCGGACTTGGTCACAGCAGACCGGTCTGGGCGGGACTTGGGTCCCAAACACTTCGGCATTTGCCACCTCCAATCTGCAACTACAGCTGACAATGGAGCTAAGCCTAGCGACCAGAGCTATATGGCAGGTAGCAAAGCATAGGCGACTAGAACTGCAGCACAGCACATTC